>PRKT01001433.1:25500-84519 GCA_003671525.1 Saccostrea glomerata
TGCTTGATGTCCAGGAGTAAAGAAGAAGATTTTTAAAGATTGCATTAATTTTAGTGGTTTTGGCCCCACCCCTCAGGCCCCAGGGGGGCAGGGATCATGAAATTCACAATTTTTGTTCCCCTTCACCCATAGATGCTTTGTGCCAAATTTGGTTGAAATTGGTTCAGTGGTTGCAGAGAAGAAGCTGAAAATGTTCAAATGTTAACACACGACACACGACGGACGAAAACGGATAGCAATAGGTCACCTGAGTTTACTCAGGTGACCTAAAAAGTTCAGAGCTGGAAAAAAAACATTTCAACTGCAGCAAAAGCTATAAAAAATTAACCCAGCAGATGATGCCAAAATGGACCTATTTTACCGCCTTTAAAATCTCACGGAGGAAATAAACTAATTTGAAAATAGTACTGAAAACAAACAAGTATGCATTGTTTATAATGTAACAGATGTTTGATTTACTTTTTTTTTTTATTAAAAAATATTAAATAGTCAAAAGTTTACCTGCAATAATTTTAAGATTCTCCTTTGTTATTTTCAAGGTACATTTTTTAATACGCACATGCATATATAGTGGGCATTATTTGCAGTTTATCATTGAAATGTAAAAAGAAAATTAAGATTGGATTAAATTTTAAAATGAAAAAAAAATTCAAGTCATGCTTATACTCAAAAACAGTGTATTGAAAGTTTTTAAGCATGTTCGTTAAATAAATATCAAAATATTCCAAATCTAAATTTTATTCTCAGTTTATTGTCTTGGAGCCTGAATTTAATTCTAAGAATAAAAAATTGCAAAATCGTCACTTTATTTATAAAATTATCGTACCGAGCAAACATGAACGCCATCATTTTCGCTACCCTTCAAACCCATATTTGCTTGAAAACCACATGTTGGTGTAAACATCCGGTCATGTGACGTCAAGCAAGAGAAAATACTCGGGTACGAATTGAAGTCGCCCAAACACCGCGCAGCACTGTTAAGGCTAGAAAAAGGGGGTGGGGCCTAATTAATACGGGAAAAGTTTGCTATGACGTCACACAAAAATATGACTTTTATGCATTCCTCATATTACCCGAAAATGAAATAATTTGCCACTTTAAACTGTATAAGCATAATAAACAACAATAAAACTTATCATTGCATTAACAAAAGTCAATAGTTAAGTCCCATAAAGCTGGTTTTGAACAAATCACTGATCTCGATGAACTTGTCAATCATGACGTCATTTTGGTAAAACAATGAAAAATGCGCTTTATTATGAATCAGAATATTATTTACAGGTTTTTAATCGGCTAAAAGTGCCAATGTATATCCTTTGTTTAGTGCGATTTTTTATTAACTATCGAAAGAATGCATTTTAATACTTCTGTCGTGTTTTTGTGTTCAGGCTAGGTATATTTTACACCGAAGTGCCTCATTAAATCACTTTTTCGCATACACTAAATAAATCTTGACCATTTTTTGAATATAAATTAAAAAATGTGTTCCTTGACTTGAAAAGTGCTGCTGCTTTCTTTAAATAGAGAGCATGATTTTATTAGTATACAAAATATTTGGTAAAAATCAAACATTTCTACATGGGCCTATTTACTTGAAATTTTTAAAACTATTAAAACGCGAATTCTAATCAAAGCAGCAGCTTTTTCCATAAAGTACAAAGTATGCAGAAACAATTCATAGTTTGAATTAATAATTTCATCTAGGGTATGCCCTTGCAAAATTGAAATTTGTTATTGACCTTTATTCCGTGTACCTACTATGCATTAATCACGTGACTGTCCATCGATTGGACCAAATCATATAGAGTGCATAGTAGGTTATACAACGCTATTTCCATAAGTATTTAAGTTCTGTGATAATAGAACAGGTGAATAAAAATAAATTCAGTTTTAAAAACAATTTCCGTTTTTGCACTTCTATTTCCCGTTGATTTCTCATAGTAAGCCTTAACAGTGCTGCGCGGTAATCTAACGGTTGAACGATTTTCATACCATAACCAGAAGTCAAGTTTGAGTCTGCTTAACAAAAAATCAAAAATTGCATATTTAACAAATTTTTTGTAAATATTATGGAGTTTTAAGGGTTTTATCTATCCATCATAAGTAATGCAGCAATATTTAAAAAAAATAAACTTTCCTTTCATTTCCCGTAAGGATTCTAAGGCTTCTTGAAAATGGCCTAAGTACGCATTTCTATTGCACTAGCTGTAAAATTTCAATGTAAAGGTGATGGAGAGCTGCTGATGCAAAACTTCACAACAATACGCCTTTAAAGGGTCTTACCTATCATATTCTTTAAGGACATTCCTTGTATCGGAAGTCCAGGGGTCCCGGTGGCTAAACTGCTCTAAGTTAGGGAAAATTTGACCTAATCATCTGAAAAACGGGCATTTAAATATGGCAAGGAAAAATTCCTTCGCTCAGATCTCGATATTGATGAATCTGTTGTATCGTAGAAATTAAGCTGCAATTGTTGTGAAGAGCAGTCTTGCACGTTTTACTTGAATGGCTGGAGGAGGTGTTTTAACAGTCATGTATTACTTAGTAACGTAAAAAGATAAACATTTAACATTCTTATCAAATTTCTGATGTTCTGAAAAGTGAGTTAAGCCTTACTGTATTCATTTTTGAAAAGCAAATGATAACAAAATCAAACATTTGTAGATTACCGCTTGTTGCGTTTCCTTTGCGTGTCAGTATATTTTTGTAAACAACTTTCGGTCTATACTTACGAATTGATCATCATTCCTCTGCCTTTTTGTTTGTCCGTCTCATTTTTATGTCTAATTCGATATGACCTTGTTACTTCCCAGCCAGTTTGGTGTAAAGATTAGTCGATGAAGGTAATCACCATAGATCTTGACCAAAAAAGAAAAACTTTTGTATCCTGTTACCAACCTACCCTACATTTTACCCTGTGACCGTTAGAATTTTTTTGTTTTCATTTTTATGGGCTTTTGTTTCAAGTTTTTTATCGTGCTCCGTACCTCTCCATCAGCGATATCAACATACCGATAATTTTAGTAGAATTTTTCTAAAATACAGAAATTTTGCCCAAAATTTATTGGAATCTTTAAGATACGAGGGGTTATCAAAAAGTTCGTGGACTGAGGCTATAAAACGAGTACTATGTAGTCTGTGCTTTCAAAATTTATATGGGACATAAAACAATAAAAAATAAAGAAATGTTGAAAATTTTAGCTTGATACGTTCATTATTTGCCAAATCATTATAAAATAAAAACTACATTATATGATCACCCGGCGCTGTTGTCTTTTTTTTCATGACGTCCGACAACGTTATTGTATTTTTTTTTATGTCCTCTTCTTCTACCTCATGCATTTTTTTTTTGGACGAGATTCCCTGGAGCTGAGTAAAAACTTAAACCCGCCTGTTTTATTTGACTCTCAAATGTCATAAACAGCGGATTTCAATGAATATAATATTCCAAATGGATTTATACATTGAGAGAGATCCTCGCTTGATTGTGCCAGTATACTTTGCTTTTAAGAGTTCAATATCTACAACACATGATTAACATCAATTTTTTGACGCGATTGATTTTTCACATCTTGACTACAAATCGACATTAACTGTGTATTCCTTTTCTCTCTGAATCTATTTTGACATTAAAAGACAAGTCTTCTGGAGGTATATTATTTCTCTGTAGCCAGTTTAAACATTTCTTAGGTCTTTACCAGTTTTTTTCAGTGGCATTTCTTAATAGAATGTTTGAAAAAGAAACCTCTCCCCCTTTTGACGTCATTTTCAAGGCCTCATTTATTGGGACATTCCAGGTGAAATGTACGATAAAATTTTACAGAACTTCCAGAATGAAGAAAAACATTCATATTTAATTTATGGAACAAGTGTGTTCCGACACATACCTGAATTAACGGGATTTTTTTATGTCAAATATTCATATCAAGAGTTTTTTCTTAGTTACACATAGGTCGCAAAGACGTCTTGTTCGAGGTTGCGCCGCATGGACATACCATTGCTTACAAAAACATTACTAATTTATTAAAAAATAAAATTTTTGAATTTGGTTTATTTTTTAGATAGAAAAGATGATGCCAACTAGATGTTTTAAAATTCATTGATATACCTAAAGCGGTTTTAATTTTATGGCGCTAGTCCACGAACTTATTGATAACCCCTCGTACATATTTCTGTGAAATGTCATTATGATAACTATCTGACGTGTATAACTGTAAATACTACAGAAACACAAATTTTCGTTGGGATAAAATTTCGTTGATTTGTCATAAAAAATAGTTTCCCGGGCATTTAATTTCGTTGTTTTGAGACTAAGCCTATTTAATATATATATTCATATAAAATTTCATGTGGTATTTAATTTCGTTGATAATTGTTGACGACGAAATAAACGAAATTTAATCCCCCGCGAATATTTGTGCTTTTATAGTTATAGCAAATTCCGCGTAAATTTTGAACGGCCCTCGTACTTGCATTTCTCGGGATTCTCATATATTTGATACTGGCATTTATTAATTATTTAATAATGTGAAAATTATGACTTCTTACCAAAGGTTCAAGTATTGAGATTTGCTATATGCAGTATGTAGTTTTTCGAGGTTCTTCTGTAAAAATTTTAAAAAGATAACAAATATAGAATCATTAGTTGAACAATTTTGTCAACAGAATTGTGTTATTTTATTTTGCTCAGGTCAAAATCAGGGATTGTAATAATATCCCCACTCCGAAGGGGTAAACTCTTATCCTTTGTGTGTCTGTCTGTCGTGCACAAATTCCCATCGCAGTTTTCTCAGCAACTACTCAATTCTAGTGATTGAAATTTTAGTACACTCATTAGGCATATCATCTGGTGGGCTTTTTTTTGCAAATTTTATGTCAACATAAGAGAGTTTATTCAGATTAAAGCAGGTTTATTACTTCCGAGCATTTGCTCACTGACTTCTTATTTTTCCTGTATATGTGATAATGAACTCTGTGCATCAATTCAATATGCATGAATCTGTAATGTATATGTAAATTCCTGTACCAAATTACAAGTCCATTCACTGTGTTTCAAGTTATAAGTAAATTTACATCAAACTTTGTAACGATACAAAGCTCAGATTACCAGCTTTATAGAGAATACATTTTACAATTAAGCATGTTCTTCATAATTAGCACAATGCACAGACCCTAAACCGTGCTACTACACCTCAGAAACGAACCGTGCCGTTCCGTGCAGAAAGCGTACCGTACCGTGCACAAAGCGTACTGTACCGTCCACAAAGCGAACCGTTCCTTTCACAAAGCGTACCGTTCTGTCCACAAAACGAACCGTTCCGTGCACAAAGCGTACCGTACCGTCCACAAAGCGAACCGTTCCGTTCACAAAGCGTACCGTTCCGTGCAAGAAACGAACCGTACTGTTCTTTGGTTAATTATGCAAACCACGCCCCCAATGATTTTTGAATCGTGTAATGACCAAATAAGTCATTTTGGTTTATTTCTCGCTATGGCGCCTGTGAAAGGAGGACGGAGGTTGTGTGTGCCTGTTCGAAACACCATTATCAAGTATCATGCGTCTGGACCTTCAAAGGTAAAAAAAAGGAAACTACTCGAAGCAAACTACAACTTCAAAACAACTAGACAGAGTGTGAGACGATTCCTTATTATATACACATTAATTTCCTCGATTTTGTTACTGTTAATTTTACAGAGTTTGATCCGATTTTCCAGATCACCACACTGTGGTTTTCTGAATCCATATCACCGATCTCTGAAACTGATGACGTAGTACGCAAAAACATAACGTTATTTTTCTTGCGCGTTAAAAAGTCCCTCGTTATTATGCTTTGTTTTATGGATAAATAATATACAATTGATCTCTAAAGTTTCATTCTGCTATATTAAGCTAGTTATAAGGGGGTATATAATAAATTTATCATTATAACAGTAACTTGATCCGAAGAGCCGTATCACGTCTCGTTGACAGGCGCGGATCATCAGATCAAACTCGACGCTTCGCGTCTCGTTAGATCTGATGATCCGCGCCTGTCAATTCGACGTGATACGACCCTTCGGATCAAGTTACTGTTATATATATAATAATATATATTTATTTGCTATAAATTATACGCAAGTGAGTTAAGGCTAAATATGGATATTTCTATGCAGATGAGTTAATAAAAAAATCATAATTTGTATTTCCTATGTACAGAGAAAGTTCAAATTGATTTTCTAATATTCTAATACACACTAAGGATCCACAGTTTATTAATGCAAGTGCACATTATGACGTCATACTATGACGTCATTGTTCTCTCCCATTCAAGAATAAAATCACATCAACAAATTACGTCGTCGCAAGGGCATATCATATCTAATCTAAAATAAACAATGTATAATATTAAGGAGAATATTCTTAAAATTATTAAAATTGCTGCTCAAATCCTATGCAATTTCTCAATTGTTAAACATTTTGAGAAACTTACTCTGGACCGTGAATTTTTACACTGTTTAAACTTAAAATTGCACAAATAGTACCTTAACAATTGCAGTGCTGACATTAGTGCAGCAATATTTTAAATTCTTGGATGGCGTACAAAAGTGCTCAGAACGAAAAAAAAATTATGTTGATGTTGCAAATTTAATTGGCTTTCATGCTCTATTGATTCTGAAATTAGGTAATTGTAAAGGCTACTATAGCAAACAACTCAAAAAAAAAAAATGATAATTCAAATTCTTTAGATTAATTGATTTGGAGTACTGTACATAGATCTTTAGCTGGCTAGTCTGAGAAAAACGGATGGACGAGCAGAGAATTAACTAATTCCAGAGAGCATCAGTTTCGTAGGCTCACTGCGGGTCAGCAGGTGTGACCTGTCATTGGGGATGCTTACTTCTCCTAGGCACCGGAACTTTCAAGGATCCGTTTTTCTTTTGAGACCGATCACTGTTCATTCTGTATTTTGATACAGATACTGAGTACATCTGTTTATTAATATTATGAACTATTTTCTCACAGGAAGAAAGACAAGTAAACATTTTGTCAAGATAATGAAGTTTTAAGAAATGTACATTATTGACTTTTCATACAATTAAATGTTCGAATAAGTAAATGGTATATGACAATTATTTAAAACAGAGTCTTGCACGATATGTATAAACGAACATATACTGAGTATTTGGTAAATATTTGTCATGAAATATTGTTAAAAAAAACCTGTGAAAAGGAAAGTTGTTGTTTAATCCATCAATACTAAAATTTTAAAAATTCAAAGGTTCACTAAAAGTCAGTGTTTAACAAACAATTTAATTGTCCATTGCAAGAATTACCTAGGTATTATTGTCACTTTCTTCAATATGTCGCATAAGCAATACATTGTTTTTTTTTTGGTTTTTTTTTTTTACTAAAAACAAGTATGCGAATTTCTATCAATATGTCTGTAAGCATCTGTATTTTAATTTTTATTTCTTCTCAAAGGCTCAAAAAGATAATTAACAAATTGGAAAATTCAAATTTAAAAAGTATTTTTACAACTTATACCTTGCATAGGAATTTAGCAAACTTTCAAAAATAATCATTCATTAGATATAATTTTCAATTTGTGCTTATCGTCAAGATTTTTCTGTGCATATTTTATATCGGCTGATTTTTAGAAAAGGATCGAATGCCGGTTAAATTTTTTTCTCCAATTTTTTAAAATTAATTTTAATATTTTCAGGCTCCCATTATTTTTTTTTTTTAATAAAAATGTGATCGTTTAAAATCGTTTGTAATAATTAGACTGAGTACAGAAATTATCCCTGGAAACAAAGCTTTTATCATCTTTTAAATAATTTCAATTGAGAAAAAAAAAGGAGAAGAAAACAAACGTTTCATCATGGAACATGTGGAAGTAATCCATAACTGTACAACGTACAGATGTATTCAGTATTTTTATATAAAGGCTTTCTTCGTGTACTAGTATTACTTAAGTTAAGAAAAGGGATGCCTTAATATTTTGGAAAATGAAACTAGATCGAGAGATTCTCCGATGTTTTGCAGTCGGTAATAACCTTCAACCCCTTTAGCCAGTAATTAGCCCGTCCTCCCTGTGCCCAGTAGCATTATTCGGTCAAATATTTATTGTTCATGAGGGGTGCCTTATAATTAATCACAGGCACCTGAATTTTTATCAGTAAGTCTCTAAATTAGCCAAATATCGAAATATTCTACCCCCTCTATATATAAATACACAAGGTGTCCAACGCCATTTTGACCACCTGTTCGATTCAGGCTTCAATTTAACACATAAATCGGAAATGCCTACTGGTTTTCGTGTAGCATTGGGTTCAAATATGTTATTTCTCGCTATACATTTCTTCCTAAACTTTAAATCTAACGCGTTGATAATGTTATCAGCTAAACTTCATGCTGACTTCGAATTTCGTCACAGGGCCCGATCACCATCAGCTGATGTCACGGAAATTTAATCTCAACACCAAATGCTCCTATACATAAACTTTTTTTAATACAACAATTATAAATTTATTTTATTGACAAACAAAATCAGAAAAAAAATTAAAAAACCGAAAGATTATGTTGTTTTGATAGTCTTGATTTTATTTAACATATGTAATATGTGTTAGAAACAAATCATAGGTACTAGGTAGAGGGTTTTTTGAAGTTTCCGTTGTCGATAGGTAGCGCCTTATGGAAGTTTTCGGTGTCGATAAAAATCGGACACATGCTTAAAAACCCACCACCCATCCCTTTTGGGGTTTTTTGTTTTAAATGTTTTTTATTATAACTTGTCATACGTTTCTTGGATTGGCGCAATTGTTTGGACGCTTAAAAAGATTTAATCATTTGTTATATTTTATGCATATTTACATGTACTTTGATATGTTCACTGCCTGTAAATTTCTAGTCAGTCTCAGGGGGATCACAATTGTACCTTTCACCAATGTACATGTAACCTGTATTGTTTACTATTAGGTGATCGCCCGTAATGATTTGTTTTACATTTACTTTATGTCATTGAATTAAATGAAATATTCGACAAAACTGCATACACTGTATGTGTGTTTGGTTATTTTTCATTGCACTATCAGGCTGATATTTCTCATAGGAGGCATAAATACTTTTGTTACCATTGATTCTTGAAAAAAAAATCTGTTAAAAGTTTACGGATAACAAAGGACCAACCCTAACAAAAAATAAAATAATATAGTAAACTATAGTTAACAATAGCTTACTATAGTTTACTATAGTACCAAAGTTGAAACTTTGGATCTTTGATTTACCATGGTGAAAACTTAGGAACTTTAATTTACCATGGTGAAAACTTTGGAACTTTGATTTACTATGGTGAATTCTTTGGAACTTTGATTTACTATAGTAAAAAACTTTGGAACTGTGGTTTACTATGGTGAAAAATTTAAAGCTTTGAATTACTATGGCAAAAACTTTGAAACTTTCATTTACTATCAATGGTGAAAACTTTGGAACTCTGATTTACTATAGTCAAAACTTTGGAACTTTGGTTACTATGGTGAAAACTTTAAAGCTTTGATTTACTGTAGTAAAAACTTTGGAACTTTGATTTACTATCAATGGTGAAAACTTTGGAACTCTGATTTACTATAGTAAAAACTTTGGAACTTTGGTTTACTATGGTGAAAACTTTAAAGCTTTGATTTACTATAGTAAAAATCTTTGGAACTTTGATTTACTTTGGCGAAAACTTCGGAGTTTTGATTAACTATGGTGAAAGCTTTGAAACTTTTATTTACTAAAGTGCAAATTTTGGAACTTCGATTAAGAAGTATAAGACCCGTGGAGTTATGTTTTTGCTTCCCATTCTTTACATTTCTACATTTTATGAAATTTCAAGATTAAAATTCATTAAAGTTGCAGAGAACTTTTTTTAAAAACCATGCCCGTCTCATAAAGGAATTATGTAGGATAAATGCATTTTGTAAATATTGCATTCAAATGAATTACATGGACTTTGCATATTTGAATTAAAATTAACAACAAAAACCAGCACCAACAAACGCATCCCCCTTAAAACAATTGAATAATATAAAAAAAAATTAATTAAACTATTAAGTTATTTAAGTAATTAAAAATCTATAGAACTTTGATTCACTATAGTAAAAACTTTGGAACTTTAATTAACTATGGAATAAACTTTGGAACTTTGATTCACCATAGAAAAAACTTTGGAACTTTGATTCACTATGGTAAAAACTTTGGAACTTTGATTTACTATAGTAATAACTTTGATGGCTATTTATAAACGTTGTCAATTAACATGTACTCAGAGAAAACGAGATATCTCCTGGAAATTTCTTTATTATGAAAAAAATAGGTGAAAATAAAACTGACATCTGTGTAATTACGACGTCATCTACCTTGAGGACTACGTTAACTTATGCAAACAAGTTGTTATCATCTAAAAGAACCAATAATTTACTTTAATTGATATGTGATGTAAATCAATAAAAAGATTCCAGTTTAACAGATATTTTATTGCAAAGATAATGGAAAACAAACACTGGGGTTTGCACATATTTGGGGCGCTATTGCATATATTCTTATACCTATTAAATGTGCATGTTCTGTATTTGCATGTATGTCGTCAGTCGTCACTAAAAAATATGAAAATAAGGTACAGCACACTTCAAAAACCTTATTATCAAGACTGTTTAAGAAATAAGGTATCATTTTTTAGTTTTATTGAAATGTAAAACGGGTTTTTCACATGATCAAATATTCCATCTTAAACCTGTTTTACTTTCCAATAAAACTCAAACAAGATGTCTTTGTGAAACAATATGCGCCCAGAGGCAACGAAGTTTGAACAAATATTGCAAGATATAGGTCAAGGTCACATGGTGATTTACCTTGGAGACACTTAATAGAATTTGAATAATGAAGTATGCATACTTAATATGAAGTCTCTATCTCTAAAGATTCAAACATTTTGGCGAGGATACGAAACGTTATTTTTAGTATATAGGTCACAGTAAAGATCACAGGTTATTGACCTTGGTATGATTTAGAAGAACTTAATTAGTGGAGTATGCATACCAATTATTAAGTATCTATCTCTCATAGCTCAAGAGTTGTCGCGAAGGTTTAAGTTTGCAAAGACACTATGTTTAGCATAAAGGTCACAATCAAGGACACAAGGTCATTGACCTTGATATCATTTGAAAGTGTTTAATTAGTGGAGTATGCATACCAAATAATAAGTTTCTATCTTTCAGATAAATGACAAACAAACAGATAAACAGACAAACAGATTGGACAAAAACAATATACGCCTCAGGTCTATCGATACCTTATTACTTATATTTACATTTGTTAGAGATTTAATTACAAATAATAAAAGGTATTTAGGTTTTAAATCCATAAATGATTGGGGATTTTTTTAATCTCTGTGGTACATGTATAAATTGCATGTGTTGAAGACTTTAATCACTTATAATTATTACGGCAATATGAAACTAGTTTTAATAGTAACCGGAACCGTTTTAGATGTTCCCCAAACGTTTCCCAAATCCCTTTTTTGTGCGATTTTCTTGTAAGACATTTTTAGAAAATGCTCAGTATCAAAGGATTTCATATAAGAATTATTAAAGCAACAATGATACCGACTATATGCCATTTAACCTTTGCACGCGCACTCACGTGCATGCGCATGCAGGATGATCATGGCATGTTGTCTAAACCATTAACATTTGTTTATATCGTGAGAATCAATTATTAAAGACGATGAAGACGAATATAACTTCTTAAATGATGTTGGCGATTGTGGCCACGACCTACATAATACAATATATATTTTATTAATTGTTATAACAGAACTCCCTATAAACCTTATCGTTATAAACCTTATCCTTATAAACCTTATATCCTTATCTTTATAAACTTTATATACTTAATGTTATAAATAAGGGGAATGAGAGGGTGGGATTCTTAAGCTCAGAGACAAACAACACCCACCTCTCAATCCAACTGTAACAAATATTGTGACATCAAAATTTAACAACAATAACGTCATCTATGACAGAGCATTACGCGCACAAATCCAAGGCGCAGATCTGAGACATAGTATTAACCATCGCTATAATAATTGGATTTATTTCAAAAAGGAAAGAAATCTCATTATTAAAGACGATGAAGACAAATATAACTACTTAAAATCATTTATTTTTTATTTGACCTACATAATACATATATCTTTATTACTCATAAATGTATACACTTTTAGAAAATAACAAGTTTCATAATAAGACAATTCCGTTTTATTTCATTAAAATTAATAATTATCAATGGACCATAAATATGTACATTTCACCCTATTCGCATCGAATTCTATTCATGATAAGAGAGGGGAGCCCGGTAGACTAGCTTCATTGAGGAAATCGACTAAAAAAGAAAAAAACGAAACTGAAAATAGGGCTTGAAAAGCAATTTTCCTAAAAAAAAAATAGTTATGATATAATTATCATCTGAAAGATGAAGACATGGGGCTTTCAAATAAACAAAAATCAATGTAAACTCAACATAAATTCGCAACCTATAACCCATATGTAAAATATTGCCATTTGAAGTGCAAAATGTAATTAAACTGCAAAATATATTTTGTTTGACAGTTTGCCGCGACAACGTATGATTTGGATAGAACGTCAACATTTGTTCTTAATTCTGTCAAATTCGCCTGAATGCAGACGAAAAATGTAAACAATTATTAATTCATCTAAGAGATATAGTGTTTTGCTTTGGAGAATTGCTTTTACCTTATATATTCTAATAAAATTGTAAACCCTCGAGTGTAGACACGTGTCATTTCAAAAACCGGTGGTACAGGTAAACAATCAAAGTTGTACGACCCTTGATTTTCCGACAGTTTCTAATTACATGTACGTGAATTTTCTATGGGGTAAGAGTATTAATGTTTCTTAAACTACAGCCTTCAACTTTATACCTTATTACATCTGAATGGAAAAGCACACGATATGCATCCGTACATTTGCTTTCAACAATTAGGAGTGATATTTATATAATAGTGTTGTGCTTTGCGTGCATTATGCCTAAATAGTAGTCAGGGTTTGACACAAGGTGCAAGAGCCGGAGGCTACTGATACTGTATAAAAACTGCAATATTTTCTCCATTCCCGATGTTTCATCACCTGTAACATTCGTCTACTCTACTATGACGTCACCTTGTGCAACATGTACGTCATATTTTTTTTTATTTAACGAGGCCGAGTCTAAATCGAGTGCGTATCACTTTGCGCAGTTTTTTAATTTCATGCAGTCATTTGTGTGAAAGTGCACCTTTGAAAATTATTTTGATTTTTAATACAAAATTAACATTATTTGTAACTCCTACTGATCTGAAAATGCAATTTTCCGACAATTATTGGAAAAGAACGTTGAAATGGCTCTAGAACGTCACCATTTTCGGATGTTGTAAGTAATGCATGACGCTGAAGAATGACGCAGGACTCGCTTGTATGTTCAACACGTCAATGAATATTATACTAAAATCTGATAACATAACTTCCCAAGAAATATACTAGCAGTCTGAAAATTGCTATTTATGCCGAAAAAAATTGTATTCACCGATAATTCATCAGCGAAGGTATGTTTTCATACCGTAATATGGCAATTTTAAAGGTATTTGGCTTCGAAAAAATAAACATAGTAATTTCTACTTAGATCAATCAAGATGGTGAACTTTTTAAAAATTTTACAATTTTGTGACTTTTTACATTTTCGTTCATTTACTTAAATGAAAAAGAAATCCCTAGGGCAGAAGTACAAAAAATATGGAAAAAATGTTATAATTTGGCAATTTTCCAACAAATTCCCATAGGGTCCAATAATAAAATTTGACAACATTTAAGATGGCCCACTTAGAAATTGGGGTGGTAAACATTCGTTTTTTTAATCCTTAAACAATAATATAACAGTAGAAGAAATATTAATAATCAAAAAATTGTCAAAATCCCGAGGGCAGAAATAATTAGACTCGGCCTCGTTAATTTTGAACGTTCTATGCTTTAGGTAAAATCTTCAGATAGTTTTGGGGAATAGAATTTGAGTGAAGGAAGGGGGGGGGGGTTGCAAGAAACTATTTTAGAAGAATTACTTTCTTTATTTTTAATCTTAAGTTTAAAATATTTGAAACTAAGTTTATATATATTATAGTACAATACTATAGATAACAGCGTCTGTGGCGTAATCGGTAGCGCGTCGGACTGACAATCTCGAGGTCGTGAGTTCGCTCCGAAGCCGTGCACTATTTCGGCATAGTATACTTACGCTACTGTATATAAATCCTTTGAACACTATGCAAGAATAGTAGTGTATGGGTTTTATAGAGATAAACTGACAGGAAGCATAATATAATCAAACTTTAAGCATAACGTTATACAGATTCCCTTTCTTTGGAAATTGAAATCATTGTCATACAGTAATTAAAGTGCATTTTTCAATAAATCGGAAATAGAATAATTTTTAATCAGTGTATTTTTTGTTGATCATTATTTTATAAGAATTGATCATCATATTATAAGAATTATCTAATATTTTTATACCCCCGCTTGAAAAGTGGAAGGGTATATAGTAATCGTTATGTCCGTCCGTCCGTCCTTCCTTTAATTCCGTCCGTCTGTCTTACGCTTCTGGACTGGTTTAATGGTTTGTATTAGAATACACAAAATTACAAACCCATTATTTTTCACTGAATGATATTAGTACATAAGTCATTTTATTATATATTTGGTTCACATCATAAATTGTGTCACTTCTCCTAATCTTGACTTTTAGTTTAAAGTTTATGTATGAAGTATTCTGTGTAAATAGTCCCCACCCTCTTTGACTCCCCAGATATGACTACAATGAAGTTGACAGTTTAGGCTATTATTTTGTGAATTGGTTTTCATTTATCTTAATAGTGGAAATTATATAATTCTAAAAGGATGTGTAAAATAATGAGAAATACCTTTTTCAATAAAAAAAAAAACAGAATTTTGATACATGTACTAAAAAAGTGTATACATGTGTATACTGTGTAATTATGTACTTTATATGCATTATTCCTTGAAGACTTTCTACTTTTTAGGTCAGCACAGGCATGTAGCCATATAGGTGCACTTCTCTTTGCACTTAGCCATGCCAACCTGGTGAGACATCAGGAAGTTGTACATCACAGCCATGTAAATGGATCATTCCCGGGCGCCAGGTGAAGCCGACCGGCCCATGAGCTCTTTTCCCAAGAAGTCCAAGCTTCTACATTCAGACACTGAAGATCATCCAGTTGCCTCTTTTGATCCTCGCCACTCGGATGACAAAAAGATGAATCTACATAATAATACTCTGCAGGAGTTGAAAGACTTAAGAGATGCCTTCCCACAAACGGGTAGGAATTAATAAATATTTCTAAATATGAATTTATATTATGATTTATTTGAGGAATTTAAGGATAAATGCTTTAATGCAAAAAATTTCGATGCATGGATTGGTTATTAGAACCATTTTAAGCTTAGATTGGACTTTCAGTAAGGCATGGCATTCTAGACATTACAGAATTAGATTCTGACATTTACACTTCCTTCACTGTTGAAATGTACATTGGATAGAAATTTGGGCAAATGCCAATCAGTGTATCGAATAACCGATATTAATATCTTAACCAGTGAGAGTCTTTTACCATTTGATGACAGGCAGTAAACATGAATCGCCAAAAATCTCATGCCTTACTAATAGTCCAAACTAAGTGTGAAATGTTTCTATTCTTGGACCTCAGTTTTTGATATTAATGAAACCTATAAATATTCTAATGTATTAAGAAGTTGTTTATTTTATATGATTACTTCTTTTTTTTATCATTATATTTTGATTTTAAAAAATTGTCTCTTTATAAATTGGGCCTCATTATAAAGAAAATTTAAATGAACATGAAACTTTATGTGGTTAAACTAATTCATATAATAGACATTTAGTTTAGCCATTATTGTTTGGTGATTTTAAAAAAAAATGTTTTAAACATCATTTGTTAATTATCGTTTGTCCTAAATTGATGTTGGTGAAAAAGAACATAGGACAACTTTATGCATTTGGTGTTTAAGGTATGGGACACTTGTGGAATATCCATGATGCAGTTTCAGATGCTATTCAAGTGATGGATGTCCAGTATTTTGAGGCTATCATAATTACCAGGATGATAAGTCTCATCTTCTGTGAGGGTTATGGTAATTTGTTAATAATTCTAAAAAAAGCATCTTAAAACATTTTTGAACAGTGACTTGGTATATAATTGATCTGTACCTTCTTTTATGTATTTATTCATTTTATGTATTCTGAACTTGTGACGTAAGAAATTGTTCATTGGGTTTAGAATATTAATATTTACCCAAATTGGGACTACAGTGATTATTAGTCAACTTTGTATTTTAATTGTAATACAAGTTTGTTCAGGAAAATCATAATCCTGAAAGAAAAATATCATAAAAGTAAACAGGGGGATAATAAACTCTAAAGTGAAATATAAAACATAGCAGAATTTAACCAGCTGCTTATACATGTAAACTTAATTATTTTTAGCATGTGTGTCAGTTTACTGATCAACACTCTTTAACATATGTAGTATACTTTACAATTTTTTGCCTCTGTGGTACAAAATAAATTTGTGATATACATTTATTTTTCCAATGTTTGTATACCCTTTCCAGCTAATTTGTTAAAAAGAAATTAAGTTCTGTTTTATTTCTTTAGGTTTGCTGTTCTACCACCAGCTGTTCAATGAGGACAGGAAAAGGAAGCCCAGGCATGATCTGACTATGTTAATCTGAAATCTGCGATTAACGACAACTTTTCCGTCGAAGATACAGGTCTCACTTTGTGTGCAGATCATGCATTTTTGGGTGCTTCCAGTGATGGGAATGTTTTGGATGGTGACAACATAGGTCTCTTGGAAATTAAATGCCCCTACTCCATCTGACATCTTTAGCAATCTGACGGTGAGTGAGACCATTTGACATATGGATGGGGTAATCGGTAGAAGAAAAAAAAAGTTCCGTAAAACAGCGATCTTTCCATCGATACCCCACATCGCTCCTTATCGGCAAACCATCATTAACACATCTTTTAAGGATTGACCAATGTATGGTTGTTGAATCCATTGAATCTGAGGTCATCCGGAGGGGGGGGGGGTCTTGGCGGTTGAGTTATTGGCATCAGACATTGTTCGATGTACAAACAAATATGGGCCCTTAGTCAACCGACGTACGAACAATGTTCTCCAATGTTTTGGCGATGTAATATACATCGTTCGATTAGAGTGGAGCATCGTCTTATAATTAGCAATGCATCACATGTTATTTGTACGACCAGCCGGCAACCACACCATTCTTATAAAGAAAATTCTTTGGTTGCCCATCGTTTATGCACCCCATGGCTGGATATTATGACTGATGCTTTAAGGATTACTAGGCCAATGTGGACCGATGCTGGGACATCGCTCACACCACGGACTACCTCTAATTACCCACTGGCATGGGAATGTAAATAAGGCATAAGTCATTGAAAAAGAACAAAAAAATCTCACAGATTAATGATTGCCTCATCGTAAGCTTTATTGTCTCTTTCATATCTTATAGATGTCATTATATAGGGATTCGAAGTAAACCTGTTAAACTATGCATACATCTATCGTGTATAAAAGCCTTAAAGTCAACATGAAAAAGAGCAAAGTATAAGCAGATTGATAAAAGGGAATAATTAAAAGTCGACAATGAGTTATTAAAGATGAAATTCATAAGGAAAAGGCAATATTTGAAATGTATTTTGTTTCTATCATAGGGTATATTACAATGGTAGAGCCTCAGCTTATCATTATTTTTAAAAATCAAGTTCTTAAAAATGAAAGGCAGAGGCAGTTAAAGTTTCTCTGTTTGAAAATTGTGTAAGGTTTTTAGATTTTTAATTTTTAAATTTTCTTCTTCACGCCAAGTGTTTCTATCAAGTTGGAATAAAAATTGTGCAATGATCGTAACATTAAACAACATGTTTCTACTATGCTGTATGTAAACAGCTATTTTTGTACGTACAGGTAACAGAGAAACAAACGGAATTCTGTCAGGCATTTGAAAAAATGTCTTCCCATAGTAAAGTAGATGGACAACTTGAGCAAGGTAGGTTACCTTTTTGTAGGTGAAGATAAACAATCAAATAAAAAAAATGAATAAATCTAATAATCCTTGAAATGATTAGTTAAGATACCAATTTATCTAAACCTCGTGTATTTATGCAAGGATTGTTAATTATTGAATTTTCGATTTATGCAAAAAATCATTTGTATTATTGTCTGAAAAAATGTTTACAAAAAATAAAGGTCAGCATAACATAATCCTTGAATTTAAATATTTTTTGAACTGTTTTTTTTTTAATACTCATGTATTTATTTGACCTAGGTGAAGTGAGTTATAAGGTTGGAATGCGAAAGAGAAAGATTATTTTAATATCTCTCGGGGTTTTGCAGATAGTGACCATTTCGGCTTTTATAACAATTTTGGTCCTATACTTGAAAGGTGAGGTGGAATATTTACTCGTTGATATGATGTATTTAGATCTTGCACCTTTAAACTTAAATTAAACCAATTGTAATCCTCCAATTAAAATGCTTCCTACATAAAGTTAGCAAGGAGCAACAAACATTGTTCTATAGTCTGAACATTTCATTTCCTACTAAACCATACAACTACTCCAACATCTGAAAATTTCAGAGGTGAGATCAAGTGTTTATGAGGATAGGGCATCCACCCGCCCCTAAAGGAAATATCTACATAAAGTTAGCAAGGAGCAACAAACATTGTTCTATAGTCTGAACATTTCATTTCCTACTAAACCATACAACTACTCCAACATCTGAAAATTTCAGAGGTGAGATCAAGTGTTTATGAGGATAGGGCATCCACCCGCCCCTAAAGGAAATATTTATCGTAGAAAAGCAGGGATGTTTTTAAACAATTTTTAAGTCCAAGTTTATCCAACATGCTTTAAACATTTTTTATTTAAAAAACATTTATCCCACAAAATAACCCCAAACAAACCAGGTTACAGGGTTAATGTTTATTTTCAGGACAAGGTACAAAGGAAGACGATGAAGCCTTTAGTAAAGGTAAATTTTCGTTTACATGTAAAAAAAAAAAATATTTTCCGCTGATTTTGAATTCAGGATTTGTATACGTAATAAGAATTCTGAGAATTTTCTCAAATATATAGAGTAGAGCCTCGTTTATCCAGACGTGTTGGTACCCTGTCAATTTGTTCGGATATGTGAAGCGTCTGGATCTCTAAATTGCCTTGATTTTAGTTAAATAGTCTCTCATACCATTAAATGCCGGTAAAAATGAATATTTTTTATTGTTGTTAGATGTAATATTGTTTTTATGAAAAAATAAATTATTTTGAAAGTGATTTAATAAATGTCACCCAGTCACAGAATCCGTTTTGCATAAAAAATACCGTTTAGCGTTTTTAGTGGGGTGTTAATTTTGGCTTATTTTAGCATTTTGATTGAAGTCCGCTAAAATTCTCATCGCTTAAATATTCAGTACTTTTCTAAGTGTTCATTTGCATAGAGCTGAAAACCTGTGTCCAGTAAAATAAATTACGCCAAAATTATTTGCATATCTGTGTCCCTGCAAAATACAAAATTTTACACCCGCCAAGAAAACCCGCTATAGGGTACTGCGTATTAAATACTGAGTATCGTGTCTGTAAGTATCAATACTGTAGCTGAAACAGAGGCGTCCGGATATCTGAAGGTTCACTGCACTTAAAGATCTTTCTTCAGAATTTACTCAGCTGAGTAACATCCTTAATTTCTGTTGCATAAAATTATTAAGCAAAATGCTTAACTGAGCATATCGCACTTTGCTTAAGTACACTGTTGCCATGTCAATAAAATCACATCTGTTTTTACCTGGAGCAAAAATGAATGAACTAAAACTTTTTTCTATATAAAATGTGTTGTGATGGTAAATTTTAAAGTAATTAAGAGCCATTCTCTGTAATGATTTGTATTTAATATAGGAGCTGTGGCACTTACCGACTGGGCTACCGTGAACAGTAGTTTCTGATCTAATAGTTTCTTATCGAATATATACAGCTAAATATTGAAGATTTTATCTTATTATTTTCTTACAGCATGTCAAAAAATTTTGGATAGATATTCTGTATTAACAATATCTGAGGAAATTTGTCGTATACTATGAGCTAAAGTTGCAATAAAAAAGAAAATACGAATTCGATGTTGTCGTCTGCACGCACCTGAAGACCCCTTAGCCTAACCTAGCTTACCTTCACAATCATGTAGCATGTTTATCCTATGTTTGAGTTTGTGAAAGTATACTATGTATTTTGAAGCTTTTGTGTCTATAATGTATAAATATTGCTATTTTCAGTTAGTTTCAAAGCTTTGGAAACCTGCGTTTTCGCTTTTTCCACTGCAACTGGAACGTCGTCAACACACTTCGACACTCTCGGCTGGCGTGGTTGGGGACCGCTTTTGAGAATGTACATGTAGATGAATTGTGATATCGGCAATATTTAATGTTTTTACAGTTCTGTCGGCTGGCCATTCGGCATTCCTGTCGATTTGAAACGGTCGATCCCATCTTTAATCTTCCACTTTCGATTTCACTTTTTCTACCGCGTCAACTTTTTTAGGCCTATGTCGTGAATATCGTAATTTTTCACACGTCTTGGTCATTAATACAACGTAGAAAGATTTTTATTTAAAAAATGTAAATAGTCAAATATGTAAATCATAAAAACTATAAATTGTTATCGGTTTGAATTTTAGGAATGTTTAATTATGAAGACCCACTTTGGGTAAAATGATTAGCAGAATTCATCCTTAAGATCATCAATGTGGTCTTTGATGATTTATTGATTGTATTTTGTTTAACGTCCCTCTCAAGATTTTTTCGCTTGTATGGAGACGCCATAAACTTACCGGTGGATAGCTGCACATTTTGTCTTAAACTTGGCACTCGGGGCTATTGAGCAGGAAGAGATATTTTTCTTGAGAGCACCTGCTGCGGCACAGGACCTCAGTTTATACGGTTTCATCTAAAGGACCGGTCCGCACGCCCCAAAGACGTAAGGATCAACTCCTTACTTTGCAACTCTACAGCAGAAACTCTGCCGTCTGCGCCATGCGACCGACCATTTAGTCTTTGAAGATGTAGTCGTTGATGATATGTTCTTCAGTGGTATAAATTTTTAAACATTTTGATAAATACTGATTGTGCACTTTCTTTGAATTGGTCATGAATCACCCCCTGCCTGGTTCTTACAAATAGCTGTACTTAAGTCATGTCGACAAGTTCATTGTGATTGATGATTTGTTTATAATTTGTTGTTTGAGATTTAACTAGCTGCAAAAAATCATGCATTAGTGAGTTTAGAAGTTGCTTATGTGGTGTAAAAGTGCAAATCATTTCATTTTAAGCATTTTTAGTAGCCTATTATTGTGTGATGTCTGATTTAATATTCGATAAAAAAAAATTAACAATTTTGCAAAGAAAATTTGAACATTAAAGGTATAATTTAATGCCGTGTGTTTTTCAAAATGTGAAAAAGCAATTTAATTTTATATGCATTTCATAGAGTTAAGTGCAGTCAGGATTTTTCAGTAACATGAAACTTTAAAACAAATATATGTAATATAAAAGCAAATGAGGACACACATTGAACCGTTGAAGGATCATTTTTATGTACTTCTAAAGTACATTTTCAAACTTATTCAACCTGTCAAACAATAATAATTCTTTCATAAAAAGTCATTTAAATAAAATTTGTCTCTTTTTAGAAGCTTTCGAAAAAAAACTATTTAAACATCAATGAACGCATTAGTAATTGAGGGGCAATATAAAATCTCTCTATGTAATTCCGCATTCTCAGATGAAGGCACATTAACTCTGTTTATATTTATCATTAAAAAGATATATAGAAACTAAATTCATTCTGAGTTACACACATCGAAGGTTTTGTTATTTTGCACTTTGTTGACGTTATTTTTCAATGCACACGAACACCTATGTTAGCCGTATTTTCTCATAGTTTTTGATATTTTATTATTAATATACTCTTTGTAAACAAATACAAATTACATTTTATCTCTACAATAAAGATATTACGACGTCGACTTACGCAGAACAGGTTTATTTGACAAAATGTCATAATGTTCACTTTTGTATTGCCGATATTTTAAAGGACTAAAGCTATTTGACAAACAAGTTAATAAATTAAGAAAATCAAAAAAAGTGGTAAAGATCCTCATTTCGCACGATCTTTGTTCGATATAAAAATAAGATTTAGTTGCAAATTTACAACCCAAATCTCCTTTTGCATAGCTTGCACAGTAAATGTCTACAGTGCAAGAGGTTGGTGATTCCTTTCATAAAGTAATTCTCGCTGATTAGGTATTCCTCTTATACAAATGTTTTCCATGCAGCATTACGAAGAGCTAATGATTGTATATAAACCGTAAAAAATTGAATGGATCGCTGGCTAAAATTTTTATATACTTAACGAAACCGTCTAACTCTAGTGTGCATGGCTTTGCTCAGATTTTAACTGCGGTCATTTTTGCAACAGTACTTTTTTGACAAATAGTTTGATTTTAATAACGCTGAAATGGCTCAAACACGTCACCATTTTCGGATGCAATGCATGACACTGAAGAATGATGCATGACTCGCTCGTATGTTCAAGTCGTCATGTATATTATACTAAAAACTGATGGCAGAAGATCCAAAAGAAGCATACTTGCAAACTAAACATTGCTATTTTCACTGCAAAAATGAAAGACACCGATTATTAATCTGCACTGATGTTCATTTATACTTTAATATAGCAGTTTTGGAGGTATTGGGCTTTTAAAAATAAATTAAGCAATATAATCTTCACCAACCAAATTTTTATTTACTTGAATAAAAAGAAATACCAAGGACAGAAAAACAAAAATATGTAAAAATGTGATAAATTTGGCGCTTTCTCAACAATTTCCCATAGGGTCCAATATTAAAAGTTGGCAGCTTTTTGTATGGCCCTTCAAGAAATCATTATGGTAAATATTCGATTTTTTAATCTTAAAACTATTAATATAACAGTAAAAATTAATTTCAAAATATTATCAAAATCCCCAGGGTAGAAATAATTAAACTTCTTTCGAGATTTCATTTTGCAAAACTTTCTTAGTGTCAATAGTAGCAATGCCTTTTTACAAAGCAGGTAAAATATTTTACATGAGATAATGCATTTGTGTGGTGAAGATTTATGGCATGTAAACGCAACACCTATTTCATATATCTACTGTAGATATTTACTATCTGCATCGTACCATGAAAGAATATGAGACCTACATCGATGTTGATATTGATAGATGAATGCCCTGTGTGGGTGTGACCAGTCAGCAGGAGATGCTCAGTCTTCCATTGCACCTGATCCCACCTCTTATGTTTCCGAGGTCCTTGTTTGCTCAGCTTCTATTTTGTATTGTTTTTTTTTTTACTTTGATTCTAAATACTATTTGTTAATTATTTCTATATATCCTTCCTATCAGTTGTGAACACACGGAAAGATATAAAACACCATAACGGATATTTTATTTTATTCTCGTGTAGAACTTTCCCAATTAAATCCGTTTCATATTCATATCAAAACTGGTCAGAAAAGAAAGTGCACAATCAGTATTTATCAAAATGTTTAAAAATTTATACCACTGAAGAACATATCATCAACGACTACATCTTCAAAGACTAAATGGTCGGTCGCATGGCGCAGACGGCAGAGTTTCTGCTGTAGAGTTGCAAAGTAAGGAGTTGATCCTTACGTCTTTGGGGCGTGCGGACCGGTCCTTTAGATGAAACCGTATAAACTGAGGTCCTGTGCCGCAGCAGGTGCTCTAAACAGAAGAATTTCAATAGGTCTTTCCACAGAAAGGTGGAAAGACCTAATTATCGGTATGTTGATATCGCTGATGGAAAGGTACGGAGCACGACAAAAAATTTGAAGCAAAAGCATGCGGAATCCAAAATATAACTCATTAATTTCCTATAATTCGCGATATTTTTCGACAATTTTCTCAAATATATCTTTAAATTGTCCTTTTATTATGTATTTAGATTCCTGACAAGATTTTAAAAGTATAACAGAAATATAGTGATTTTTCTCTGATGCGATTTCAGTGAAAAAGACTGTGAAAATGACATCTTCTACATTGACGGCGCACCATACTTTTGTTAAATTATGTGTAATGCTCGAAATATCGCCAACATAGATCCAAAATATGCATAATTAAACATTTAGTAAACTAGTGTATTCGTGACATTCCTTCACAAATAGAAAATTGAAATTTTAATTAGACCATTAGACCTCTATAAGAAGGCTATACGGGAGGACGTGTACGGGAAGAAGATTATCGATGAAAACTTTATCCGGACTGTAAAGAACGTGATTGAGAGTGACCAATATCACACTATATCTCATAAATACCTGCAGTTTTTGGTTTGAAAATAAAAAAATAATATTCTTTACTTGTTTAATTGGTTTTAAGCTTGACAAAAAATGGTGTTTGGCTGTTGAGTAGATAGGTAGCTCAAACTCTACAGGTACTCTTGGGCAAACATAAAAAAATGAAAGCTCAATCACATATTTTATTATAATGCCTTTGACGTCGAAGATTTTGATGCTCCGTGACTTAATAATATGTCCTGAAAAATCACTCAAAAGTAATACCAATTTACAACATTTTGATATGAAATTTTGAAGATCATATAAGTAAACATTCTTTTCTATCATGTGTGACATTTTGCCCGATTATGTCGTCAAATATTTTTTTCTGTGCAACAAGCCCGCGTAATTTTTGAACGGTTCTCGTATGTACACTAACCCCTGCTTTTCCTCCTATAAAAAGGAACCATGATACCCATAGAAACTGTCAAACAATTTTTTGAAAGAGTTTAACTGTAGAAATATGTTTTTCTCTTGTTTTTCAAAAAAAAAAAAAGATTATAAGGAAAAAATTGCCTAAATTTGACACCGGTGAACAACATTTTTGGATACAAGTGATCTAATTGGTATTTATTTGCTCATATTTTGCTTAAAATCAACTTTGCAATACTTTCAATTGACTTTAAGCCACGTTAAGTTTGAGATATATTGTATTTATAAGTTTATGTGGTATTTTATGGTCTAATAGCTTTTTCAGTGGAATATCCCAAGCTCTATTTTGACTTATGTTCGAGGGGATGAATCTCTTAGGGGTTAGATGAGCACTAACATACACTTTTCTTGTCTTTGAATTATTCTTTGGATATTACACTTTCAGAAAAATATAAGCATGTGGAAAGTTTAATACAGGTTTTTCAGCGCATCAGCAGAACACATTCTTAGTAAGATTCTCTTGTGCCCGTTTTATATCATCTTGTCTGTAGAATCAGAGTGATTTTAAATCTAAAATTCTGTGATGACAAATTACAATTTATTATTTTTTAGATCCATTTTTATTGAAAGACCAATTGCTATGGTGCTTTTAAATTTTCTAAAAGTTTTTTTAACGTTTCGGAATCCCCGTGTAATTAACACCACTTTAGTTAAGCATATTCTGTAGCACAGTACTTATGAAGTTCCTCTGTTAAAGCAGTAAATATCTTTCTAAAATCACATTTTCTGATGGCAAACAATATTTTTTCACTACTTATCATTGAGTCACATGCTGACTGACGTTTTTCATATCAATTGTTAGTCCATTATTTATACACTGAATTGACAACGGATTTTTTCCGTTATTTCCTGATAATGACAACGAGCACACGGCGGGTGTGACCGGTCAGCAGGGGATGCTCACTCCTCCATGGCACCTGATCCCACCTCTGATGTTTCTGAGGTCCGTGTTTGCTTTGCTCTTATTTTGTATATTTTTTAATGGACGTTGAGATTGAATACTGTTCGTTATCTCCATATCCTTCTTCTTGATGAGCTTTCTTTGAAAAAAGAAAGCCCTTTATAAAATATATATTTCAATTTTGTTCACCGATCGCGAAGGATGCTTTGTTGACCGCAATGGCTTATAATTATATGCATTCATTGATTCTAACTGAAAGTCAAAAATGCAAACAGGTAGCAGATAATAAAGAAAGACACATAAATGATGAGGATTTTTCGATCTGGACAGCACACTAAATAAAACCCTTGGCTTTGATGACCTGAAAACAAATTTTGCGCCACATGGTCGGTTTTGGCTCGCTTATACATGCTATGACTTGTTTTCAAGTTTTATTCTTTGCGGCATCTTCGTATCAGAGGTACAAATAAAAAGACACTTTAAAAAACATATCTTTCACATTAATAAGCGATAGGGTATACGATAACCTGATGCGATTTTCTTTTATTAAACTTGCGTATTTGTCGGCCGGTGTAACGTTGAATTTTGACCCGGGTTGAAAATTGACCCTGGGGTCATTTTTCAACGTTGAATACTGAGACCAAAAGTGTTGAATTTAGACCCTAATCCGTTAAAAACTGAGCCGGGTCGTGGAATTTTGATCATGAAACCGGTTCAAAATTCTGCTCATTGCTTGTAGAGCAATACCCGGCTTTTGCAACGGTGTTCAACCGGAAATGCTGCTTCATCACCGCCAAATTAAATTTACGAGTTAGAATATAGTACGTTTGCGCAAACACCTGAGGTTAGGTAATACAGACACTGAATTAAACTTTCAAAGTTATCTGAAATTGTCAAAAAATAATTATAACTAGAGCAATTTGAAAGCTCGTTGCAAAGCAACGAGTAGGTCTTCCGTCCTGTTTGACCGGAAGTAACTTTCATTTGAAAAAAAAATGAGCAATGACGTCCAAAAATGGTTTAAATCCCCTTAATCTATGTTAATTAATTTTTATGCTCCCAGTGATCGATGTTAACCAAAAACTTGTCAAGAAATGCAAATACCGCATTTTACGACTACTTCCGGTTTGGCCGGAAGTGACGTCATCGGACGTTTTTTGACGGCTCTAATAAATTAAGCTTGACATTTTGAACAACTTTGCTTCTTTGTTGTATTAAAAATTGTTATTACTTTTCAAGATATCAGGAAAACCCTTCTGGCCCCTCTAGATCCCTTATTTTAGGGGTCAGCCCTTTTTTCGAGATATCATTTGAAAGATCTTGGAATTCTATACTTCTTTTGTTCTATATGTTTTATCAAAATGTTTCCAGGTAAAAAGATATCGTAAAAAAGGTGTTAGAAATTTTGAAATTCGCGATATGACGATTTTCGGGCCATAGCGAGCGCCGACGTGCGGCACTTCCGATAAAAAGGAAATACATTTTGCACATCTATAGACTTAGGACTGTAATACCTGAAATTTTCACTTTTCTATCAATAGCCATTTATTAGAACACTCGCGGACAACCTGACCCTTGAAAAATCATAAAATCGACAATATTTCCGGACCAGAAGTGACGTCATCAAAACGAAAAAAATGAATCAAGTTCATTTAATGTTACATGAGTCCTAAAAGTTTCATTAAAATCCGTCGAGCCGTTTTCGAGAAATCGCGTGCACAAAATCGGTAAAAAAAAAAAATAAGTAAGAAAAAAAGTGAAAAAGAAACCGAAGAATAACAAGAAGGTCTTCCGCTGAAGACGAAAGACCTTAAGTGTCTGTCTCAGAGAAAACCATGCAAAATGGTCCAGAGGCAAGTTTCTCTGATCGCCTTCAAACTTTGTGAGCCAAATCTAGCATGCATGAATGAAAGTCAAACAAATTTTTATCGGGCTGATCAAACTCGTATAAGTTTTATGGCCTGTTACTAAAAATAGCTCATATGCAACAAAATTAGAGGTAATTTTTTAACTTTTTAGTCATATTTTGAGGAGAAATAAAATTGCAGCTTTACAAATTAATTAGATATTCTTTTTTGTAGTAAAAGGATAAAGGTTAGTTCTTCACAAACGCATAGTCGGAATGTTTGACATCCATTTTGTTTTAGTGCAAAAAGGTCATGAAATTGGCACTTTTCCAATTTTTGAAAAAGTGACAATTTTAGGTAGAATTGATATTACTGTAACAACCAGCGAGGATATTTGAATCCAATAAATGTTGCTGCTTATTGTTAAGAATGCTTATGTTAACAAAATATGAAAAAACTGTCGTTGGCAAATAAAAATTTTAGAAAATATTGAAAGTCAAAGTTTGTTAAATTTTCAAATAAAAAATTTTAAGAATACAGTAAATGCTAATCATTGAGTACCTAAAAACTACTCCAAAAATATAAAAAAAAATAATATCTGGATTTTTTTATATCAGTATTTCATAATTTAGACATACATAGCTCACAATTTAATAAATAATGACAGAATCCAAAAAAATACCATCATAAAAAGGGAGGGGAATTTATGATTTCCTTATAAACCATTACATGGATAATGTACAAGCCTTAAATTTAATTACCTTTTATACAGTGACAAAAGTAAAAACATCATTCATCATACTAGTCATTTGATCAACATATTCATTTGAGTGTTAAGAAGAAACAATTTATATAAATTTCCAATTCCATCGATACAAACAGTTAGATATTTCAGACAACTGCTTTTATTTAATGGAGGAGGTGCAATGACTTGATTTTTTTTTTTGGACGAATGAGACAATATACGTACACTCTCTTCTTTGTGAGCTATTCAACTCTATAAAATCATCAACATTTTCATCTGCTACCTTCTTGAATTCTTCTGCCATTCAACACAATCTGGACAATTTACTGTTCTCTCATATTCTTCATACTTTGAAATGAAATATTATTGTAAATTTCAAGGGCAAAGGTGTTTATGTATCATAATTAATTTCAAAGTTACGGTTCCCACGCTTGACAAAAAGGACCAACTTCAAATCTTTGTTAAGTTTAATGTATACACATGTACATCATACCTCCATTAGACCAATTATTTTTTTGTTAAAAAAATTGCCTTAGTATAAAATAATGCAAAGTAATAACTTATATAATATATGTCATGTGGCTGCATTAATAAGTAAAAAAAATGTTAATGCTGACAATAATGACGACAGAATGAAAGTTCTTTTTCATGAAATGACGATTTTTCATACACAGTTTTTAAGTCTATATGGCTACAGCAGAAAGAACTTCATTAACCATAGTTGAGACATAATTATTATATTCATTTACATCTAACATGTTTACAACTTCTGATAGTTTCTCATCATCTTCAACAGACACCTCTTGTAATTCAACTCTCGATTTTTTTGGTGCAGTAGCCATTTTAGCTTTTGACTTTGAAAGAAACTGAGCAACATATCCTCTTATCTGTGTGGGATTAAGCCATTCATCTTTCTGAAATAATTTCTGCCCATTTTCATCCGTTGCTTTACGCAATTCTTCAGAGAGTGATTGATAATCAGGACGGGAACCAGTTTTATCACTTGAAATACAAATGTTTTTAAGGTACAGTTTTACATTTTCTGAAAATCTGGTGGTGACTCTTTTTCCTTTCAATGCCCAACCTTTGTTCTTTGTGTGTTGTGTACTTTCCCAGTGTGAGTTAGTGCTGTTTGTATCACATATGTCAGTTCCTCTCCTAAACAGAGAATTTTGATAATCTCTTAAAGATTCACATTGGGAAGCATAGATTTCAACTGCACTGTCAAGACCAGAAACTTGATTCCTTCTGTAACTGTGGTTGCCAAGAGTTAAATGTTTCTCTAGATTAGTGGACTTCACAAACACTTTGTTACAAGAATCATCTGGACAACAATAAAAAGGTGCTTGTGGTGATCTTTCATCAAGGTTACAAACATCTTCTGATGCAGTTTCAGGCAATGTCTCTAATACAGAGTTGTCTTCAATGTCCTCAGCTGAACGGGCTGCTACCTTTCCACTCTTAGGCTGCTTGTTGATTCCAGGAAATGGTTCCAAGACCTAACAGAAAAAGATTGTGTGTTGAAACTTGTTGAACGTTGAAAATATATAGCTGTCAATTTCTTGCCAAGTTAATTTTGTTCCATTTGCCTTCTTTACAAAAAATGGTTTTGATAAGTGAAAACTTAAGGAAAGCTGGAAAGAAGGCAGTTACTTATAAGGATATGTTTTACCCGAGTTCACCTAAAACCAACGATAGACCCACCTTCAATCTGTAAACACTGCTGTTCAAAAGTTGTTGCTCATTGAAGTTTTTAATCAATTGTCCTTCACCAACATTATATGCTCTTCTCACTGTCATTTAACATTATTTAGCATGATTTATGAAAAAGTAACTTATTCGTTTATATTACAGAAAAATTTACACAACTACGCAGTTGTTTGAAAATTGAACCAGAACAACTAAGTTACACTGATTCAGGTATGTACAGATTAATTAACCGTGTAAGTAGAATATTTAGCGAGACACAGATTTAGCGATTTGTCATTAAAATTCAGTAATTATATTTTGCGATAAGTGGTTTTAGCGGTTTTATGATGTAAAATAATATTAATGTAACATATCTCAAGTGCAGAATAACTTGTTAGCCATATTTGATTTAAAAATATCACTAAAAATGCCAAAATTAAATCCTCGCTTACATAGCTGCTTGTAAAATTATTTTATTGCAGATAGATTTCTACTAGCTCTACTGTTATCATAAATGTCAAAGAGATGCTGCGGACATAATTCTCCAATAAATCACAAATGTCTTGAACAAATTATCAATAAATCGGTTTCCTCCAATTTTCTAAAGTTTTAGATACAAATGAACAAGCAATATTTCCATTTCCAATTTTTTTCTCTGTGATTACTCTTTGGAGTTTATTTCTTGATAATTCTGCAGGAATGTAAATTAGGCAGGTCTATAGGTCAGGAGCTAAGGAGGCCTAATGCGTATGTAAATCTCGTGCGACTGCTTTAAATTTGTGTTTGCCGTCAGTAGGCGAGGACTATTGAAATTGGCATGGAAGTCCTCGTGTAATTAAAACCTATTAGTCTACATTTTTAAAGTTTAGATCTACAATTTTATTTCACAAAGAAATGGAAATATAAGGAATCACTGTCTAGTTAGTATAGTATGCCAGGAACATCAACGATAGTGGCAAATATGGGATAATTTATGCATAACAGGCTATGCAAATTATTCCATGTTTCCCACTGTCGTTGATGCCCTGGCATACTACACTAACTAGACAGTGATTCCTTAAATAGCAATATATATTGACGTCATGACATTCTAGCAAAACAGAAATAATTCCCTTGTCTTTGGCGTTTTGGGGGAATATACTCCTGGGATTTGCCTCACCTTTGGCCTCGGTATTCATTTGCCAAAGAAATCTTTAGACTTAGTCTGTTGGAGTATATTAGCCAACAATTCCTCACTGCATGAATTATTTCTTTTAATAAAGTACAAATGGATAAGAATTATACACTTTAATACTTTTCATCCCCTCATTGACAAAGTTATGTGAGGAGTCCATCATTCAATATTCTTTTATATTGTATATAAAATGGTTAACATTGAAATCACCTAGAAATTTATACAGTTAGTAGGATGGATCTGGAAGCCTTTGATTATATTTTCTAGGTCAAAATTTTGATTAGTAATTTTTTCTTAACAATTTTGTATACATGCTTACCTGTACAAAACAAGGATCTCCTGTAAGAAATTGACTTATAAAATATCTCTAATTTTGAAAAGTGTGAATATTACTTCTTTTTCTGTTTTGCTTCTTTTCTTAGAAATAAAAAAGACAGTTATCTTAATGTTTTATAATTATACATGTATTTGTCTTGCAGTTCATAACAATGGTTCAGATGATGAGCATCCAATGGAGACAGAGGAAAGTGATATATTTTCAAACACAACAGGTAAGATAAAAAAAATAATATATATCTATTCTGCTTAAATATTTAGCTCACCAGAGTTGAAAGTTTAATTGACCTTTTCAGATAATATTTTGTTCAGCATCTATCCATCTGTAAAGTTTTAACATTTAATTATTTAGGAAATTCACAACAAACGAACAGTCAGGATTGGTTTGAGGCACAAAGGACTCCAAGAGAAAAACTGAATGCGGCTATGAGAATTTTGTCTGATTCATTTGAATCACTTCAAAGTCAGATAACAAATGAATGGAATACTCTTAGTACCAGTATGAAATCCTATTATTCTAGGAAGGCCCAGGAATGTGTGAATCTTATTCTTTCCATTATAGCACCGGGTCAAGAAACCTTTCTACTTGACAGCATCCAGAAAAAGTTCACCAGAAACTCTGAGAAGCTTGAATTGGACTCCGTTACAAAGAGTGTCATTGATGCCTACAACAAAGTGACTGATAGTAGAACACAGACTCAGATTTTATCAGTTATAGTGAACAATTTTACCAAGACTGATTTGCAGAAGTTGATTCCTGGGTTGACAGTGTTCAAGATCGATAGCGCCCGAAAACATGCACTTGTAAAAGGACCAGGACATGTACTTCATCAGCCAAAAATATACAGAGTGAAACTGACTAAACCAAAAGTCATACATTTTATCGAATTCCTGTTGAATCCATTGTATTCAAGTATTGTAGGTTTTGGACAAACTGTACTCAAGCTTTCATCTAATGAAAAAATGCAAATCCCAAAAGTGATAAGAAATGTCATTCATTCAAGAATAATTGATGCCTACCAAAGTTATTGCAAAGAAAATGGCTTTGAGACTTTCAGCAGAGCATCTTTGTATAGGATATTGAAAGTTTGTAATGCTTCAAAACAGAAAGCACTGCAAGGGTTAGACAACATTACAGCCGCGGGAATGAATTCAATAGGTACTCTTATAAAACTGACATCAAAATTAGATACATTTGGAATGAATAGTACAGATGTAATTTCCCTAACGAACATTTTGCAGCTGGTAAACCAGTTTCTCAAATATGAGTACAAAACCCATCGGAACAGACTGGATGGATGTACAGATCACTGCACCATATTCGCTCTGAGTGATACCAATTATAATTTTTCCTCAACTTGTGATTATACACATGAACAAAACTGTGACAAATGTTCAATGGTAGATAGTTGTGCAGACTTGATTCGGAGAAAATTCAGTCAGATGGACATTCCTGAAGCTGTCATGGATGAGATTAACTATGAAATTGACATTTCAGAGAGAAATTTAACAGAATGGAAGAAACATTTATTGAGAACTGTACATCAGGATAATGCTAGAAGTAATATACTCAAGACATTGACAGCTAAGAAAGCCTTGGTAATCTTAGACTGGGCCATGAAATTCCTCCCTTTTAAATTTAGAGAAACCCAGTCAGAGTTTTTTGGGAAAAAGGGATTCAGCTGGCACATCTCATGTGTTATTACAAAATCAGATGATAATGAGTTGGACTTGCAGTGCTATGTCCATATTTTAGAAATGGGAAGTCAAGGATGGTTTTCCGTGGCCAATATTTTACTTCATCTTCTTCATCATTTGAAAGATGTCAAGCCGCAGATAGAAGAGATCTCCCTTAAAAGTGATAATGCTGCATGCTATCACTGCACAAATTTAGTATCTTTTATTCAACTGAATAATACAAGTTTCCCAATTTACGTGAAAGAGTACAATTTTAGTGAGACACAATCGGGAAAGGATTTGTGTGACAGTAAAACGGGATCATCTCGCTTACATATGTATAAGTATGCGAATGAGGGCCACAATATAATCAGCACAACAGATATGAAAAAAGCATTAGAAAGCTATGGGGGAGTACGTGGAACCCAAGTCTGCATTATCTCCATAGACCAGGAGGAAGAGCCAAAAACTAAGGTGAAAATCCCAGGAATAAGTATGCTAAACAACTTTTCATTTGGAGCAAATGGGATGACAGTGAGAAGAGCATATAATGTTGGTGAAGGACAATTGATTAAAAACATCAATGAGCAACAACTTTTGAACAGCAGTGTTTACAGACTTAAGGTGAGTCTATCATTGGTTTTAGGTGAACTCGGGTAAAACATATTCTTATAAGTAATTGCATTCTCTACAGCTGTCCTTAAGTTTTCACTTATCAAAATCATTTTTGTAAAGAAGGCAAATGGAACAAAATTAACTTGGCAAGAAATAATTGACAGCTATATATTTTCAACCTTCAGCAATTTAAGTTTCAACACACAATCTTTTTCTGTTAGGTCTTGGAACCATTTCCTGGAATCAACAACCAGCCTAAGAGTGGAAAGGTAGCAGCCCATTCAGCTGAGAACATTGAAGACAACTCTGTATTAGAGACATTGCCTGAAACTGTATCAGAAGATGATTGTAACCTTGATGAAGGAACACCACAAGCACCTTTTTATTGTTGTCCGGATGATTCTTGTGACAAAGTGTTTGCGAAGTCCACTAATCTAGAGAAACATTTAACTCTTGGCAACCACAGTTACAGAAGCAATCAAATTTCTGGTCTTGACAGTGCAGTTGAAATTTATGCTTCCCAATGTGAATCTTTAAGAGATTATCAAAATTCACTGTTTAGGAGAGAAACTGACATATGTGATACAAACAGCACTGACTCACTCAGGGAAAGTACACAACAAACAAAGAACAAAGGTTGGGCATTGAAAGGAAAAAGAGTCACCACCAGATTTTCAGAAAATGTAAAACTGTACCTTAAAAACATTTGTATTTCAAGTGATAAAACTAGTACCCGTCCTGATTATCAATCACTCTCTGAAGAATTGCGTAAAGCAACTGATGAAAATGGGCAGAAATTATTTCAGAAAGATGAATGGCTTAATCCTTCACAGATAAGAGGATATGTGGCTCAGTTTCTTTCAAAATCTAAAGCTAAAATGGCTACTGCACCAAAACAATCGAGAGTTGAATTGCAAGAGGTGTCTGTTGAAGATGATGAGAAACTATCAGAAGTTGTAAACATGTTAGATGTAAATGAATATAATAATTATGTCTCAACTATGGTTAATGAAGTTCTTTCTGCTGTAGCCATGTAGACTTAAAAACTGTGTATGAAAAAAAACTTTTATTCTGTCGTCATTATTGTCAGCATTAACGGTTTTTTTTTACCTATTAATGCAGCCATATGACATATATGATATAAGTTAATACTTCGCATTATTTTGTACCGAGGCAATTTTTTTCTTTTCTTTTTTTACAGAAAGATAATTGGTCTATAATGGAGGTATAATGTATACATTAAACTTAACAAAGATTTGAAGTTGGTCTTTTTTGTCAAGCCTGGGACACCGTAACCTTGAAACTAATTATGATACATGTAAACAGGCACCTTTACCCTTGAAATTTACAATAATATTTCATTTTAAAGTACATGTATGAAGAATGTGAGAGAACAGTAAATTGTCCAGATTGTGTTTAATGCAGAAGAATTCAAGAAAGTAGCAGATGAAAATGTTGATGATTTTATAGAGTTGAATAGCTCACAAAGAAGAGAGTGTACGTATTGTCTCATTCATCAAAAAAAAAAAAATCAAGTCATTGCACCTCCCCCAATAAAAAATATCTCTATGTTTGTATTGATGAAATTGGAAATTTGTAGAAATTGATTCTTCTTAAAACTAAAATTAATATGTTGATCAAATGACTAGTATAGTGAATAATGTATTCACTTTTGTAACTATCTAGTAAATGTGTATAAAAGGTAATTAAATTTAAGGCTTGTACATAATCCATGTAATGGTTTATAAGGAATTCATAAATTCCCCCTCCCTTTTATGATGTTTTTTTTTTTTTTTTTGGATTCAGTCATTATCTATCAAATTGTGAGCTATGTATGTCTAAATTCTGAAATACTGATATAAAAAACTCTAGAAATTTTTTTTTTATTTTCGGAGATTTTAGGTACTTTATGATAAGCGTTAACTGTATTCTTAAAATTTTTGATTTGAAAATTTAACAAAGTTTGACTTTCAATATTTTCAAAAATTTATATTTGCCAACGACAGTTTTTTCACATTTTGTTAACATAAGCATCCTTAACAATAAGCAACAACATTTATTGGATTCAAATATCCTCGCTGGTTGTTACAGTACTTTCAATACTACCTAAAATTGTCACTTTTTCCAAAAATTGGAAAAGTGCCAATTTCATGACCTTTTTGCACTAAAACAAAATGGATGTCAATCATTCTGACTATGCATTTATGAAGAACTAACTTTTATCTTTTTATTACAAAAAAAGAATTTCAATTAATTTGTAAAGCTGCAATTTTATTTCTCCTCAAAGTGTGACTAAAAGTTTAAAAAATTACCTCTAATTTTGTTGCATATGGGCTATTTTTAGTAACAGGCCATAAAACTTATACGAGTTTGATTAGCCCGATAAAAATTTGTTTGATTTCCATTTATGCATGCTAGATTTGGCTTACAAAGTTTGAAGGCGATCCGAGAAACTTGCCTCTGGACCATTTTGCATGCTTTTCTCCGAGACAGGCACTTAAGTATGATATTCGAACATTTTTACAAATTCAAATTTCCATGTTTTATTAATATTATATTTAAATATATGCAATTAAAGGGGAAACTTAAAGAAGCATTGACCTGGTTGATGGCATGGCATAGTTACCGAATATTTCTCATTATCTAAAATTTTTTTTTAAAAATGAATATTGTTTGAGGATTTATTGAAACATTGTCCATTTCAAAACAAAAAAACATTATCCGGGACCTGGCATCGTTTTTAAAAAGTGAATGGGGGTGGGGGTAACTTAGTGACCAAGATATTCAGTCGAGAAGAGAAATGCTGAAAGTTGGTATTAACCCATAAATTATACACCTTTTTTAAACAGAAAACCCAATATTGCAAAAAAAAAAACTAGAAGTCTCTGCCGAGACTGAAGCTCTACTGGTTTGTACTTATAGCAAAGGAAGAGAAAAGTACTTAAGCAGTTGGAAATTGAAACTTTTCAACAGCAATAAATAGAATAATGATCCTTGATTAAGTCTCTTTATGTTCTTAGTGCAGTCTAATTGCATGCCACATTTATATCATAATCAGACTAAAATTGTATTTGGATTAGTATTTTGAAAGAATTTCACAGAAATTTCTATTTTTAGTAACCACGGCAACACCGTTCATCGAAATCAAAAACCGATACAGAGAATTATGTATCTTATTGTAGTCTACTTGTGTGCCAAGTTATATTGAAATCAGACTAAAACTGTAGAAGGAGTAGCATTTTGAAAGAATTTCCCAGAAATTTCTATTTTTAGTAACCACGGCAACACTGTTCATCGAAATCAAAAACTGATATACAGAATTATGTATCTTATTGTAGTCTAATTGTGTGCCAAGTTATATTGAAATCAAACTAAAACTGTAGAAGGAGTAGCATTTTGAAAGAATTTCACAGAAATTTCTATTTTAAGTAACCACGGCAACGTTCATCGAAATCAAAAACCGATACAGAGAATTGTGTATCTTAGTGTAGTTTACCTGTGTGCCAAGTTATATTGAAATCAGACTAAAACTGTAGGAGGAGTAGCATTTTGAAAGAATTTCACGGAAATTTCTATTTTTAGAAACCACGGCAACACCCTTCATCGAAATCAAAAACCGATACAGAGAATTGTATATCTTAGTGTAGTTTACTTGTGTGCCAAGTTATATTGAAATCAGACCAAAACTGTAGGAGGAGTAGCATTTTGAAAGAATTTTACAGAAATTTCTTTTTTTAGTAACCACGGCAACACCGTTCATCGAAATCAAAAACTGATACACAGAATTATGTATCTTAGTGTAGTCTACTTGTGTGCCAAGTTATATTGAAATCAGACCAGAACTGTAGGAGGAGTAGCATTTTGAAAAATTGTTTACAGACAAACAGACGGACGACGGACGCATTACTATCGCATAAGCTCTTCTGGTCTCTGACCAGTAGAGCTAAAAATCAGGAGGGTTAATTCAAAAAGTTTGTTTTGTAAATTGTTTTATTGTTAAACACCCCTTCTAAGATTCTATTCATATTTAGACACCACTTTTTGCCGGTAGAGGGCTGCAAGTTTTAAATATGTACTGGGCTTTCAGGGTCACTGAAGATGATAAAAAGAGTTTATACGGTCTCATCCAATCGCGAACGACCGGTCTCTACATTCCGCATGGGGATTCGAACCCGCGATGCAAGGATAAACTCCTTAGTCTGCGACTCTAGAGCATGCGCGTTTACCACTGTGCCATGAGGGCGACAATTCAAAACGTAAAACTCTCCAAGATTAAATCTTTTATTTTCTTATACCCAGGTTTTGAGATCCCCCTCCCCCTGAAATTCCTCATCACTGGCCGTCAAATACTACCCTTTCCCCATCTGGGACTAGGAATGTCCATTGCCCTTGCCCCACTAAAAATTTGAGCCAAGTTACGGCCTTGTAATTATGTGCACGCATACGTATAAGAAATAATTTTTTTTAAAACTCTTTATGATTAAAACACTTGCCCTTTTTCCAAGTTGTGTACAGACAAAGAACTTACGCCTACTTTCTCATTATTAAATTTGTTTTATATAATTAAGGATATTGGATGTCAGAAAACTGTCAATGATCATTTTTAATGACCCATTAAAACAATTTATAGTATGACGAATGACCTTACTTTCTTTACCAAGTTCATAAAGATCCTTCCGACTTTTTTAATGCATCAACATAAGACTGCACTTTTGTTCAGTATGGTGTATGAAGCTCCATAACAGTTCTGCAGTAAATTGAGACGGTAACTCGACTGATTTGTACTTAAAACATAGCACTTAGACTTGAAACTTGGTAAGAGGAGTATATAGAGAAAATGTTCTTTAGTTTTAATTTTTTGTGGCAAGATTATTTGCAATCAGACTAAAACAGAAATACTTTGGTAGGAATAGCCCTTTAAAAGAGCTTTAAGAAATATATTATTGTTACTATTCATGGCAGCATCACTCATCAAAAGTATGATCAACACAATTCCGTAACTCAGGAAAATCTACCTGCATGACAAGTTATATTAAAATCATACCGAATTGTAGGAGGTGTAGCGTTTGAAAGTTTTTGAAAATGTCTGTTTTAATACACACGGCAATACGTTTTATTTTATGGTTTGTTCTTTAACGACCCCCTCGAGAAGTTTTCACTCATATGCAGATGCCACCAATTACCAGTGGAGAACTGCAAGTTTAAATCTTTACTCGAGACTCAGGGCCATTGAGCAGTGGCGGAACTTCATTCGTGCTAAGACTACTACGACGCGGGACCTCGGTTTATAGGACTGTCTCCAAGTCATGCAGTGAATTCGAACCCGCAACGTAATGATCAGCTCTTTTCTCCACGATTCTATATCGAGCGTGGTCACTATTCGTTATTACCGGCCAGGAAGCGGTCGGTTATTTGACTAGGAAAGTTTGGAGTAGGTGTGCGTTTTTGCGGAGTTAGAACAATTTAAATAAGAATATTTAATATTCATATAATAGAATATTTAAAAAGAGTGTCCAAATGTTTGATAAGGACGTACAATTAAAATTTTATAAATAATGGGGTAAATGTTTCATCCAATCATGATTGACCAACTCTGACATGACTGAAGTGAGGAGAAAATTAGCACACGTGTTGGGCAGAGTTTAAAGCAAGACAGTGTCAAATAAGCAATTTTACTTTTTCTATTTATACAGGATTTGTTGTATTTATTGTAAAATGACGCATATATACAAATACATGTATTTGCTACGGAATTTTTTTTAAACTACGATTTAATGTTAATTTTTGAAAATACATGAATATTACGAGATTTTTCTCCAGCAGATAAGGATAAAGCGCGTTTTACACTGTTCCAAGCATTTTCCCGCCACGTCTCAACACCAAAACGAAGAAATTGAAAGAGAAAAAAATGTAGATGTGGATCTAGAAGGAGTTTTAATAGTTTTTAACATCCTCTAAGAGAGAGAAAGGAGCCCCACATATCTGTTGCGTTTTTATTAAAAAAAAACTATCTCTAGTTACAGAAAAGTTTAAATTTTAGTTTTAAGCTTTTCTTGTAAAAACTACTTAAACGTCAAGCTTTTCTTGTAAAAACTACTTAAACGTCAAACTTTCGCCAGATCTAGATTTCGTATGTACCAATCGGTGTGCAGCCACAAAAAAGACTCGCTAAGAGTAGTCTGCTTAAACATGTTATAATGTACATGTATTGTTTTTGGAGAAAATCCTGCAAGATCAGATCAAATCTGCAGAAAAAATGGCATTTCGAAGAAAAATGTTTACAGACAGATGAAAGTACACCTTACTATCGCACGTGATCAAAGCTATTTTAAAATGGTGTTATTCAGCTTAAATGCATTGTAACTGTTTGTTAGTTTATTATTTAACCTCCCTCTCGATAATTTTTCATTGATGTGTAGGTGCCGTGCAGCATTGGGACTATAAATTGAAAATGTGCTTAGGATGTCGAGCCTTTAAGAGTTGGTGCTGTTTATACAATTATATTTGTAGGTTACTTTAGTCACTTAGGTCAATCGTTCAGCATCAGTCTTTCATGTGTTAAAGTAAGCCACGAAGAACATAAGCTGGTATTAAAGCCCATTTTGAATAAGCAAGTGATGATATCGGCAATAACTCGAATTTTGTTCGATTACAAGAAAAATTTTAAAATTCCATCTTCATATTCATTTATAGTCCATTGTCACATTATGTTATTCGTGTTAAATTCTGGATTTTTTCATGACTTTATATTAAAGAGGCAACAAAAAAATACTTTATTTCTTGATGGTAGTGTTTTTTAAAAATAGAATTTGTCTCTTTTTTTTAAATTCGTTTTTATTAGGCTTACTTTGTGTTCGGAAGTTTCAAGCTCCATTTGCATCAATCCAAATTCTATCAAGAATGTCCAGAATCGGAAGTAAAACCAAGGGCTCTTATATACGAATTTTTTTAAATCAGTCGAATGCACGGAAGTTGTTGGTGAATGAAATATAAACCCATCACCACTTTGACCATTAACGAGTCAAGATTTGTGGTACTTCCCCTTTAGCAGTTGAAGTCTCAACATGAATACATAATAAGCAAAACTAATGTTTAAAAAAACATCCAACAAATCATATATATTTTTTTTAAAAACGAAGCGTTTTAATAAAGTTGCTTTCTTACTTTCAGAAAGATGACCCGTTTTTGCTTCCATACTTTGACTTCATTTATAAATGCAAGAGTCTGTTATCAAAATCCATACTTGCTAGATATAGGTAAGGTAGTTAACGTAATTTCCTCTGAACAATGATCATCTGTTGAATGACATTTCGGTAAATTTTTTTGAAAGAGAAATTTATATCGGATATTTTCAGACATTAAATTTGCTTTATGTTAGTGCTGAAACGATTTACCGAAATATCGATATTGCTCGATATAAGTGCTCGGTTCAATGTTCGATCCACCATCTCGATTTTCTGTTCAATACGTTTTTTAAGCGCTAAGCGCAGCGCAAAGCGCTTTCTGTCGCCGTAAATCTACTTCCGTCCAGGAACCAGCGCCACCTAGCAAGTCAGATAACTCCACATCTGTTTTTTTTTCTAAAAATATACACTTGGAAATCCCCGACCCTCTTTCGGCTATTTTAGTTTTTTACTGAGTTACGTGCAGTTCTAATAATAGGAGTCAATTAGTAGATAAAGTGTATGAAAATCCACTAGTAGATAAGGGTGGTGCTTGTCATGTTTATCTCTATACATCGTTATTAATTTTTAGATCGTGTCGACACTAATCACATGTGTACCATGTAGCTAACGATTGCTGCATCTATGTCGCAAAAACGGTGTTTTATATGTCATGCACATTTAATGTAGTGATGAAATAAAAATATATTTTTTAAAACTCAGATGAGATATTTCGGTAATTATTTAAAACTTCTAACTGTAAATGAGTTATATGGTAGAAAAATTTCGTAATTATAAAATTGATTTAAAAGGTGCTTACATATGTACATTCTATAAAACGTATATCTCTATAAACTATTATTTCCTCTTCTTCGCCTAGACCCTAGATTCAGGCAATGTAACTAAAAACATTCAAACATTTCTGTTACAGTATCACCCTTGCACCATGCAGAGAGCTATCAATGAAGTTGATTTTCGCACCTCAGTATCAATTAATAACACAGTTGAATGCATTCAAGGACTGTCTACACTTTTTGATGTACTCTATACTTGTATGATGTAAATAATTCGCAATTAAAGGCATTTTGTAGCTGAAGGCACATGTAGGGCAAGTGGTGACTGTGTTTTCAAGAAATCAAATAGGAGAACTTATGTCTCAGAATATTGTTCTTTAAAATTGTATGTGCAGTGCGCAAGATATGGAGAAATGTGCAAAAACCTTAAACTTTCTTCACCCCGATGAAATTGTAATTTAAAGCAAATAGTATACGTACCCGGTAATATTCGGAAACTAGGAAAATAGTTCATGTAAAGATTTATGCTGTCGATTTGACTAGTGCTAAGCAACTAAATTAATGAGGACTACATAAAAACAGAATTAAACAATGGTGTGTACCTTCATAAAGATTTATTAATACTTAATAGAGATTAACATACAGTATTTTCTTTCTTGGTTTAGTCACTTCTGAATATGTAAAAAAAAAAAGAGTTAAACTAAAAAAAAATTAGTGAGAATACTAGTATTCGATATTTTTAGATGTTTTATTCAAACTCAAATAAATATATTGTTATCAATAAGGAATTTTTCATCGACACAATAAACAAATAACATATTTATTTTCCAAGTGCAGTTTCTAAAATTAATGCACAGTCACTAACAGCCAATCTTGAATTTGTAACACCCAAAAACTCGAAATGAATTTATAATTAAAATTATCGGCAGAACATTTTAGCTATCGCTGTTGCATAAAAATGAGAGGAATTTCAGCAACATTTTAAAGTGTTCAAAATCATTTAGAAATATGTGTTATCAAGTAAATTTTCTAGCAAATGTATGGCTACATTTAAATTTGGTCGAAAAACTCGTCGACCATCCCCCTTCCAATAAGTTGCGATTTATACGCAAATATACCTCTTATAGACTCCTATAAGGCGATGGAGAACGAAAATATTTTTAACATATTTTTTTTCTCATTTTATTTGGTTGAGAAATACACGGTTGTTTCACTTGGACTGCATATCTGTCTTTTAATTTGTATATACCAGATACAGGAGTTGTTTTAAGAAACGGCGAAATATTTTCATGCAATTTCATGTAATATGTAAAATTGATTGATCTTTTGACAGAAGAAGAAAATGTAAAATGCTTTTAAAAATTCATAAGACAATGTTGAATTTCATGTCCCAACGGGAAATCATACATGTTTGTTTACATGTATGTATCAAACAACTGTCCTCGTCCTAGTGCAGCCACACTCTCAATATATTGCTTAAATTCCATTACAACCTGTGTCAGGCAATTTAAATTAAATGAAATCTTATGAATTTCAAAAAGCAATATGCTTAGCGCTTTCCAGTACTTTCAGTACTTTGATTATAATCGGGTTTGGTTAACTCTTTGTAATAGATCGGGCTCGACCTTATTTCAATAGTTTGACACAAACGAGGGAGAAAATAGGGAAGATAAACTTTCAGAGCAAGGCTATCACTGCTATTATTTATACGAATGAAGTGTTTTTAATCAACGGAACCACAAGTAGTCAGAGATGTGCAATTAACAAATTAGTTAATTCGGGCTTGTAAAAATTATAACTACGCATGTAATACATGAAAATCACAACCGCTATGTTATTCAGTTTTTGCTATCAAATCCCAACCAGTGAATATTCTCCAGGCAGCATGCGCTAACTGTCAATAAATCTACATAATTTTCTCCATTTTGCATTTCTATCTGACTTATTTACTTCCAAAAACGATCGTTTTTTCCTAATCCGAATTTCCCCCATCCAACTGTTTACTGTAAATACATGCAGATATCTCATTAAATTACTTACGATCCCTCAACTGAAAGATCAGTGTTTTGTGATTCACATGAAATATATAATCAGAAAAGGAAAGTTCAGATAATTTTTTTAAATTAATTTTTATTTTCTTTCATAATCATTTAATTTATATGATTTGATTTTAATAACGAGAATAAAACTTTAATTTTTAAAAGAATGACCTTAGTTTCCTTACTTTTTCAATGATTACTTTTTTTTTCAACATTAGTTTTATTTTAATTTTTGTCCCTATATTTTGGCTAGTAACTTTTTACTTGGGGCTAGTAACTTTATTACTGCCACAAACCCTTGGGCTAGAATTTGAATTTTTGAATTGCATACCCCTGATAGGATATCGATCTCTATTGTATCACCACCTTTTACTTTTTAGCTCACCTGAGCCGAAGGCTCACAAGGGGGAATCAAAGTTTTACATAGAAATATATAGGAAAAATCTTTAAAAATCTTCTTCTCAAGAACCACTGGGCCAGTAAAGCTGAAACTTAAGTGGAAGCATCCTGAAGTAGTGTAGATTCTAAATTGTTCAAATCATGACACCCGGGTGGTTGGGCGGGGCCACAAAGAGGAATCAAAGTTTTACATGGAAATATATAGGAAAAATCTTTAAAAATCTTCTTCTCAAGAACCACTGGGCCAGAAAAGCTGAAACTTATGTGGAAGCATCCTGGGGTAGTGTAGATCTCAAAGACTTGTATATCGTAAAAAAAAAATCAAAATCACTATTTTAAAGGTACGGGAAATAAATAAAAAATTGGGTAATTTGGGTTAACACATGGAAGAAAAGAAATATAGAAAACACATGTTAGAAAGTTAACATATTTTGAAACATATTAAGGTATACCTTTACTCAGATAACTTAAAATTCCACTGATAAGAACGAAAAACCATCTATTGCACATTGTACACCTATGATTCTTGTGTTAAATTTCAATTTCAAATAACTAGGTCAATGACCTCGTTTTCATGCTAGTGGCCCCTGAGTATTTCTCGGGAAATACCTCAATTTTTCACACTATGACCAATTTTTTCTACACTCACAAAATATTACAAGCAATAAAACTCTTTAAATAATGAAATATTATAGCAATGGAACAGAGTTGCTCCATATAAAGAAATGAGTAGAGTTTGGGCCATAAACGTGATAATTATTACAGTTCGAATTTCCTCTGTCATATTTATATTTTTTCCCTATTTTTAATCAAATATTGCAAAAATCTGACTGATAAGAACTCTGAATTATTTATATCCTCAGGTTACTTTCGTTACCCTCATTCTTATGGTATTAATATTACAATGTATATGGGGTCAATGATCAAATTATTCAGATATGTTGTCTGATGTGGTTTTTGTACATCTTTTTGAATTTCTTTACTTCATAGCATTCATTAATTGAAATAATTTATAAGCTTAAACACATATAATATTTGCAAAATGATGTCTTCAATTACATGTAAACTTTACTTTGTGATTAATATTGCAAGAAAAGATTTTTTTGCCAAAAATTAAATATATAGTCCGAATTTCCTCTGCATAGCCATACATTGAGTTTTGTTCCTGTATATTTTCTTCAAGTACTTATATATTAAATTTCAAAACTGATATTGAGAAAAAACTTAGTTATTTTATCCATTAAGAATAATTTTTGATTTAATATATTATACTTTATAAAATTTCATCTCTGATTTCTGAAACCTGAGTAAACGTCATCCTTAATTTAGAAAGCAAGACTTTCGCGGAATATCATGTCATTTTAAGGAGGCTCCTGACGAAAAACCAAAAGCGGTATCGGAGAAATTGAAACTGTTTTGGAAAATATGCATTGTAGACACCTTTTGAAAAATCCCTTATCAGATTCTATCACAGTGTTGATTATAAACCATAACGACTCTTCTTCTTTTCATAATATTCGTTAATAAAATATTTCAACTGTTAAATGATTTTATTATTTTTTATGATTTTTAAAGAAGTATTTAAGAAAAGAAACAAGCCTTAAGCACTAAAGAATTGTGTATTTTTTATTGTATAGAGGGTGATTCGGAGGCGAAATTTCGCATTGCTTCTCGATCAATTTGACATTTTTAGCTCTACTGGTCAGAGACCAGAAGAGCTTATGCGATAGATAAGTATAAACCAGTAGAGCTACAGTCTCGAGAGAGACTTCTCGTTTGTAAGATATATTTGTAGAAATGTCTGCTAGTTTCGAGCATTTTAGCGAGTCGCTTATGATGGCGCATACCATCCGGCTAGCATGGAGGGGAAAAGAGAGGCTGTCTAAACGAGACGTGACGGAGTTTGCCAAAGATGTACTGGACACATCTGACATCGTGCAGTGTGGCAGATGAGTAGAGCGGATACTTGGTATCTGACGTTTGAGGATTCCAACACTGTAGACGAATTAACACAAGTGAACTTGTGATGAAAATTTATTAAAAGAAAGTGAAGCAATAAAAAGTGAAAGTTTATATTTTGAAAAATAAATCAAATCAAGTCACATAAAACAAAGATGAGTTGTAACGCTCACACACGGACAAACACACAAAAACGTTTTGGTAACTCGGAATAGTCCAGAAAAAAACTATATTTTCTTGATGACGGAATGCTTGACGGCAAGGAGCTTAGATATGATCAGGTGTCTGTGTATCTACAAGCGTGCGACCGTGTGAGAGTCAACATGAGAATACACTGGCTGCCGTTGTGGGTGACCAATGATGACGTTCTTAAGTGCATCGATAAACATGGGGACATCATCAACTTGGACTGGGAGCGGTAGGAGGACATTATCACTGGAGTGAGAACCGTGACCTTCACCATGAGGGAGGGTGATCAAGGACACATTCAATATATCAGTCAAATATATGGTCACAAGTGTTTGTTTGTCGTTCCTGGTCGACCCCCAGTGTGCTTCAAGTGCGAGGGGGTCGGCCACCTCAGAGGGGAGTCTCCCCAGTCGGGCTATAGTTTGCTTCAGTGGTCCAGTCACGGGCTGTTAGTTAGCCCGTGCAGCAGGCTGTTGGTAAGCCTGCTGCTGATAAGGAGAAACAAGGGGGACATGTACAGAATCCCCAGGGTGATGATACTCCTCCTGGGGCTGTTAGTAAGTTTCATATTGATCTCATCCATGTTTTAATATATACTTTGTTTGTAAAGTAGCTTGTTATCGTTTATTGTTTTAAAATGTACATATTCTGTAATATTTATTTGATTTATTAAATAAATTATTTTAAACAAAAAAACAACAACACATAATCCTACAATTGTTAGGTCACCTGAGTAAACTCAGGTGACTTATTGCTATCCGTTGTCGTCCGTCGTGCGTTAACATTTGAACATTTTCAGCTTCTTCTCTGCAACCTATCAACCAATTTCAACCAAATTTAGTACAAAGCATCTATGGGTGAAGGGGAACAAAAATTGTGAATTTCATGGTCCCTTCCTCTATGGGGCCTGAGGGGAGGGGCAAAAACCACTAAAATTAAGAAATCTTTAAAAATCTTCTTCTTTACCCCTGGACATCAAGCAGTCAAACTGTTTACATGATTGTAATCAGCATTGAGTCCTCTACCGAAATTGTGAAATTCATGGCCCCAGGGTTAGGGGTTCTTGTGCTAGGGCGGGGCCACATAAGTATATAGTGAAAATGCATTATTTCTTTGAAAATCTTCTTATCTGCTCCTGGGTATTAAATAAACCAACTAAGTACATAGTTATGATGAGCAAGAGTGCCTCTACCAAAATTGTGAATTTTATGGCCCCAGGGTCAGGGTTTCTGGTGTTAGGGCGGTGCTCTATTGATTATATATTGAAAATGCATTATTTCTTTGAAAATCTTCTTCTCTGCTCCTGGGTATTAAATAAACCAACTATGTACATAGTTATGATGAGCAAGAGTGCCTCTACCAATATTGTGAATTTTATGGCCCCAGGGTCAGAGTTTCTGGTGTTAGGGTTGGTCCTATTGATTATATAGAGAAAATACATGAATTCTTTGAATATCTTCTTCTCTGCTACTAGGTATTAAATAAACTAACCAAGTGCATAGTTATGATGAGCGAGAATGCCTCTTTCAAAATTGTGAATTTTATAGCCCCAGGGTCAGGGGTTCTGGTGTTAGGGCGGGGCTCTATTGATTATATAGTGAAAATACATTAAATCTTTGAAAATTTTCTTCTCTACTCCTGGGTATTAAGCAGATGAACTACCTATTTTGTAATGATGTGCAAGGGCCTTAATCTTGTGAATTGTGAAATTCAAGGCCCCAGGGTCAATCGTACCATTGAGGGGGGGGGGGTGTAATTATATACTGAAAATGAATGAATTGTTTGAAATCTGCTCCTTGGTATTAATCAAATATTTTCGAAAAGCAAGGATGCCTTTTAACTTGTGCAATGTGTGGATCTAGGCTATAGGTATTGAGTAAACAAACTAAGCAACTGCTATATGTCATTGCTAAGTGTATTGTTATGACGATCAATGGTGCCTCTTTCAAAATTTTGAATGCCATAGCATCTGGCTTAAAACATGAATCTAATTCATTCACTGGAAAGTTGTTGCATAATGCTCAGGTGACCTATAAGGCCCATGGGCCCCTTGTTATAAGATTATAATTCAGAAAATGTTAGATATCGAGGACATGCCTTAGAGCTTGTTGATGAGCCACACTATCAAGATGACGATAAAGGGGACATCTAGGATGATCAGGAGAGACGTTATCAGGCTGTTTACCGAGTACCTGGAGACGGAGACATCACAGCCGTGTGACAAATGGAGAGAGCAGATACATGGTATGTCACCTTTGGGTCACAGACCTGGACGGCCGGCAGCTCTGCATAGACAAAGCCACAATTCATCCCCAGGCCTGCGACAGGGTATCCGTACAGGTGAGAATCCAAGTATGGGGAGGTAGAAAAACTTGAGTGATACCATTGAGGAGAATGGTATAATGACGGGGGTACGGACGGCAATAATAAGGATGAAGGGAGAACAGCTATATATTCCCTACATAACATCTCTCTACAGTCACAAATGCCTATTTGTGGTCCCGGGTCGGCCCCCTGCGTGTTGAAGATGCGAATTGGTCGGCCACTTGAGAGACGAGTGCCCCCATTTCGGGGGGTTCAATAAGACTAAGCCCGAAGCTATGCTTCGGCGGTGCAGTCGCGGGCCAATAGCAAGCCCGATCAGGCTGTCGGCAAGCCAGACAACGTTAGAGGGGATTTTTAAGTCAATATAAAATGTTAACAATATCCGTAAAAATATTTTCAATGTAAGGTAATTTTATTATTCACTAAGATTGTTTAAGAAATATTTAGGAATAGAAACAAGCCTTAAACACTAAAGAATTGTGTATTTTTTATTGTATCGAGAGTGTTTCGGAGCCGATTTTCGGCATCGCTTCTTGGCCTTTTGGCTAAAATCAAAGTGTTGGTCTGGCCATTAGGTCTGTGAATATTCACTATCATGGAAGACACGCAATTGAATTTAATGGAAACTACTGTCAAAGTTCATTTACGGGGGTCAATGTCATCCATTAACTCGTTCAGCAGAGCGTTTCCTGAGGAATGTTGACGACCAGGTAACTATTATAGGTGTGTGGTAAATGGAGAAAGCTAACACATGGTATGTGACTTATTCCGACCCATATTAAACTAGCTAGATGGTGAAGTTGTGAAGATGAACGATCTTACGCTGCACTTCAACGCATGTGATCGTATAGTGGTCATTGTTCGAGTACATTAACTCCCGATCTGGGAGTCTAATGATGATGTTGGCAGAGTCCTTGGGGACTATAGGGACTTGAAGTCCATTGAAGCATGTGGTAGACAACGGTGTAGCCACGGGGTTGAGGGAGGCCGTCCTCTCCATGAGGGTGGGTGACCAAACTCACATACCATACATTAAAAAAGTCCACGGACAGCTATGTCTATTTGCTGTACGTGGTAGGCCACCTACTGTATACAGGGTTATTTTCGCCCCGTGTTATTTTTGAACTTCTGAACAATTTTGCCCCGTTTAAAATTCGCCCAGTCATAGTTCTGTTTAAGAAATTATGAATTGTATTTTGAATTTGCCCCGATTTAAATTCATCCAATCAAGGAGTGGGCGAAAATTTTCCTGTATACAGTATTTGTTTTCGGTGCGAGGAGGTGAGTCACCTGTGGCATAAGTGCCAGTACATAATGGCCACAGGTCCCACATGTCACGAGCTATGCTATGGCGGCCTGTGCTCCGGCTGTTAGTAATCCGGACTCGGCTGTCAGCAAGTCGAGTGACCCTAGTGGGGCTGTTGGCAAGCCTCGGGGGGAGCCCCGGAGCTTCTCTACGGACAAAGCTGAGGACCGCGGTAGTACCCAGGGAGAGAAGACTGAGGTCAAATCTCCCCCCGATAATCAGGAGGATTACGGCGATCCTCAGAAAAAAGGAGTCCGCGGGTGACTCCTCCCCCAGGAATCAGATAACCGAGTGGGCACTGAGGTAACCCCCGGCCAGGGGGTCACTGAAGTGACCCCGACCTCAGGGGTCACTGAGGTGCCTCCTGGGGTTATAGAGGAAGACTCTGAGGAGTCCTGGTCCACGGTGAAGAGGGGGTCGAAACGGACGACTCTACCGGACCCTGACAGTAAGAATAAGAGAAAAACTATCTAGTCCTGTATCAGTATTAAGTAATAATTTACAAATTTATGTATCCTTTTTGTGAATGATGTTAATTTACTGCATGCAGAAATGTCTTTTTTTAATTATTTAATTTTTTTTTATTTCTGTGAATGTCATTTGTTTTCTCAAATAAATTTTTCGTTGCATTAATTTCATTTCTTCATTAAAAATTCTCATTTATTTGTTTGAATATCAATAATGTCTGTTAGTTTCTCGAGTTTTAGTGAATCATTAATGATGGCGTATACCATACAGCTGACATGGAGGGGGGAAAAGAAACTGTCCCGACGAGATGTGACTAAGGAAGAGCTGGACACACCTGGCATTGTGGCTGTGTCACCCCTACCAATGTTATTGTGATTTAAATTTAAGACACGTGGTTAAGGTTTACTTATTCAAAGGATATAGGGTAGAACCGTTTTTATACATAAAACTGGCAGTAAACAGGAAAATGTCTGTTTATTCTGAAAACATGTCCTGTGAAAAATGTGTTTTCAGACCTTTCTGAAAGACTTTCATGATTTTCAACAGAAATGGGTGCCTACAGGGGGAAGAGTTAAATAACATTTAATACATTTTTTCAAAGTTTTCTGCAAAAATAACAGCTCAATAGCGACCGATACGCTGGTAAACATCTATACTGATAAATATTTGTTTGCTTTATATGGCTATTGCTATTAATCCGCACAGAGGATCTTTTCACTAGGAACTGACCTATTGTTGATTGAATACTTTTACGCCAAATACATGTCATTGTTACTTCGAACACATGGTTCAGGTCTTTTTTTGATCATGTCAATGGAGTGCAAAATATGACCAGAAGTCTCTGTCAAGACTGAAGCTCTACTGGTTTATACTTAATGCAAATTTAAGGAAGAGAAAAGTAGCAGCTGGAAATTGAAACTTTCTAACAGCAATAAATAGAATAATGATCCTTGATTAAGTCTCTTTATGTTCTTAGTGTAGTCTACTTGCATGCCACATTTTATTATAATCAGACTAAAACTGTATTTGGAGTAGCATTTTAATAGTATTTTACAGAAATTTCTATCTTTAGTAACCAAGGCAATAATGTTCATCGAAATCAGAAAATGTTAAATAGAATTGTTTATCTTAGTGAAGCCAACTTCTGTGCAAAATTATATTGAAATCGGAATAAAACTGTAGGAGGAATAGTATTTCACAGAAAGTTGCATGTTAAGTAACCATGACAACAGCGTTCATCAAAATCGAAAATTGATACACCGAATTGTGTATCCTAGTGTAGTCCTAGTGTAGTCTACTTGTGTGCCAAGTTATACTGAAATCATACCAAAACAGTAGGAGGAGTAGCATTTTGAAACAATTTCACAAAACTTCTTTATTTAGTAGCTACGGCAACAACGATTCCTCAAAATACAAAACCGAAACACAGTATTATGTATCTCAATGTTTTCTACTTGTGTGCCAAGTTACATTGAAATCAGACCAAAACTGTAGGAGGAGTAGCAATTTTATTGTTTTTCACAGAAATTTCTATTTTTGGTAACTGTAATACATGTATAATGACATGAATAATCTTATGTATGACTTAATTAGTATGTGAACTCTCTAATGTGTAAAGTCTAATAAATGAGTTTCCGGTTGCATCATCATGGTGTTCTGATCTGGTTATTACATGGTGTCAGAAAATTCACAACCATCGCCCAAGAAATATGGCGCTTAAAGGCATTAAAACCCTTTCAGAATTTAATCCGACTGATCCTAACACTGGAGCAAGAGAATGGGAGTCGTACAAGCGTGATTTCTTCGTTCATTTGGATGGACTATGATTGGATGATAAACCCGGCAAAAGGAAAGTAGGTATGTTGCTCGCCAACATTGGACGTGAGGCCGTCAAAATATACGATTCCTTCACATGGGCACCTGGAATAGAAGCAGATGAGGGAAACAACATAGAAGCGCAGCCTGGAGAGGATCGCCATGACCTAGATACAGTATTCAGCAAATTCGACCGCCATTTTGGTGTGAACAATTATCGCAATATCAAGAGACAGGAATTCTTAAATACCAAGAGGTAAGAGCACAATTATGGACTATATTTCGGAGCTTAAGAGGAAAGCAGAATTTTGAGAGTACGATGAGCATAAGGAAGGCTTCATATGTGATATGAATATTAATGGTGTTAACGACAGGAAGTGCTCAGAAAAATTAATGGAAATTCCAGCTGCTGACTTAAATCTAGACAGAGTAATTCAGTCATGTCGACAGGTCGAACTAACTATCGCACATCTGAAAAACTTGGATGCAGAGAACCCAACGGTAAATCTTGCACACATGCATCATGAGAAAACAAGGATGAATCGGCGACCAACATTTTGTATCAAATGTGACTTGCCACTTGAAGTCATGCCGTTCTGGGACTTTCGCGATGAGTTATCTACCTACAATGGGTTAATCTATCGTGGAGAACGAACAGTCATACCAACAGAGCTACGAGCTACAACATTGAAAACTTTCCACAGTTCTCATCAAGGAATTCTAAAATCCAAACGAAAGGCTAGAGAGCTAGTGTTCTGGCCTAGGATGAACAAACAGATTGAAGATGTTGTTAGTAGATCCAGCGCTTGTTTGATGCATAGGAACAAGACACAGAAGGAACCAATGATCATCCATCCAATACCTTCACTTCCATGGAGCAAAGTTGGCACAGATCTTTTTGAGTTTGACAACCACCATTTCCTCATTATGGTTGATTACTATTCGAAATTCATAGCAGTTGCCGAATTGGAACGTGACACAAGAGCAGCAACTGTCATCAAAAGAATCAAAGAGAATATCGCTCGTTATGGCATTATGGACATACTGGTTAGCGACAATGGTCCACAGTTCGCCTGCCAAGAGTTTAAGGATTTCACCAAGTCTAATGGTATTGAACACATAACATCATCGCCCTTACATCCGCAATCCAACGGCTTGGCAGAAAAGGCAGTTCAAACTGTTAAGAACATTCTAAAGAAATGTGCAGAATCTAGAGATGATATACACGTGGGTCTCCTTGATTTACGCAACACCCCAAGGGATTCTGGAATTGGATCTCCGATGCAGCGTCTGATGTCTTGAAGAGCTAAAACATTGATACCTACCAGTGACAACCTACGTAAACCATGCATCATAGAGCCAAATCAGGTTTCAACTCGTTTAATGGAATACAGACTGAAACAGAAGTTCTATTACGATCAGCACGCAAAGCCAAGACAACAGTGTGAGCCTGGCGATTCAATACGCATTCAAACACCAGAGGGTTGGAAACCGGCTGAATACATTGCGCAAACTGAAACTCCACGATCTCATCTTGTAAAAGCAGGTGTTCAGGGCAGAACATACCAACTGCAAGTTGATGAAAACGAGAGAGGATCCACACACAATTAAACCAAAACAAGAAATCTTCATTCCTCAAACTATTATGGTTCCGAAGGAGCAGCCGACAAATAGTCCGCTATCCACAAAACCAAAAACCGTACAACAGAGTCAAGCAACAGACAAACAGAATCCAGTTTTGCCAGTACCAGCTACCAACCAACAAAAAACACGTTCGGGTCGAGCTGTTGTGAAACCTAAGTACCTCTCTGATTATACCGTGTGATTCAGTGAAACAGAAATGGTTGTAAAAAGGGCATAATAATCCCTTTATTTGCATGCTCAATTTGTTAACAATTGCTATGCTAAAGTAAAGTAATTACAATTAAGTTCTATGAGATTGCCTAGTCAGTGAAATTTCTAGTCTCAATTATGTTGACATTAAGTTACCTTCATTAACTATTGATTTAAAGTCCTAAAATGTGATTGTATCTTACATTGTGTGATTTCTTCTTAATTTGATGCTGATCGTCATCCAAAATATTCTTTAAATTTAATTGAAGGGGGTGTAATATAATGACATGAATAATCTTATGTATGACTTAATTAGTATGTGAACTCTCTATTGTGTAAAAACTAATAAATGAGTTTCCGGTTGCATCAGTAACCACGGCAACAACGTTCATCCGATAATAGAATTATGTATCTTGGTGTAGTCTACTTGTGTGCCAAGTTTCATTGAAATCAGACCAAAACTGTAGGAGGAGTACATTTTAAAACAATTTCAAAGATTTTTTTTACTTTTAGTAACCATCGCAACACCGTTCATCGAAATCAAAAACCGATAAATAGAATTATGTATCTTAGTTTTGTCTACGTGTGTGCCAAGTTACATTGAAATCGGATCAAAACTGTAGGAGGAGTAGCATTTGGAGAAAAAAATGTTTACAGACAGACAGACAGACGGACGCATTACTATCGCATAAGTTCTTCTGGTCTCTGACCAGTAGAGTTAAAAAATGTTCTTATGAACAAAATGAAAACGTTTGAAACAATGAAAGAATTCACGGGATTCACGTTGTTTACTGGAGAAAAATATGTATACGTAGTTAGTGTCAAGTTCAGAACACCAGCACTTCAAGGGTAAGGAAAATCTCATTTGCATTTAAATGGACAAGCATTAATTTTTTACATAGCTATACTCGTGATCACATGTGTTGGCCAGGGAATCTACCTGATAATTGTATTCACCGATAGTAAAATAAAGGAATTTATCAAGCGTAAAATTCCTGTAGTATTCGTAGTAACCCATAATGCAATTCTGTTTCAGCTGATTTGTCAGATTAAAGTTTTGAGTAAGGTTAAAGTATTTTTTCCATACAAACAGAAATATAGACATGGTAAAATTATACATTTATGCCCCCAAACTTTCAATGATGGGAGCATAAAATATGTCTTAATATGTATATATTAAGTGATTCTTTGTTTTGATATGACTAAATGAATTTCAAATTTAAAAAAATACAATTTAATGACCGAGTTCTAGAAATTCTCGCACCTGCATATTGAACTGATTGCAGCCTTTGCATTAAAAAACGAATTACATACGTTTTGCTTTCATAGTCTTTGAAAAAAAATAATTAAGACAAGTTAATTAAATATTTCAACTGTTTAATGATTTTATTATTCACTGAGATTTTTTAAGAACTATGTAGGAAAATAAACAAGCCTTTGACACTAAAGAAGTGTGTATTTTTTCATCCTCGGGCTGTACTCCAAGAATGTCCATCCATCACATCCAGGGTATGCTTGAATGAGGGGCCATCTTTTCATACAACTTTCGGCTTTCAGAGTATCAATAGCATGTTTCAAAAAATTGACAATAAATTAAATCATAACATTTATTTGGAAAAAACATCAATCACAGTTTAACACACGATTCATATAACAATTGGAATCATCATTCTTAATGTCTCTAAATTAAAATTTCTTGAAATTCTTTGATGAGGACCAGTCTTCAGAATCTTTGCTAAGGAGACACCACTTTCAGAGCTGCAGAAGATGCTCAATGAATTGAATGCGCCTTGAAAGTCTTAATGTCTATTCGAGCACTCTACATAACGCACTTAATTCATCTAGCTATAGTGCTTATGGAAACTTTATCGAATGTCTTAAATGATACAAGAAGTTGATCATAATTGAGAAAGTCACTTGTTCTTTTAATATATTCCTGTGATGTGCAAAATCATTCAGCGAATTGCAGATAAATGCAGACACAGACCATGCGCGGCGTCCCAACCAAGGCCCCAGTGCAAGGCCAAGCAGCAAGGAATTGACAGATACTTAGGGTAAATGTTTACTGTAAAATTTAGAAACTCTCTATTTCCTATTTTTTCTCACTTTGTAAAGCAATATTTTTCCTTTTGTCACAATGTCTACCTTAAAATGTCTGTCGTTAAACTGTAGGGGGTTGAATGATTATAACAAAAGATGTATTTTGTATGAGTGGTTAAAAAAACGTTGACTGCGACATAGCATTTTTGCAAGAAACTCATTTTGTATCAGAAAAGGAGACGCAGCTAGTACATTGCAAGATGGCCAGGGTCTTCCTATCATTGTTTTTCTAATTCCCCCCACAGTAGGGGCGTTACAATATTGTTTAAAAAAGAATTCTCATTTAAGTTTATAAATCAACACAGATCTAATGACGGTCGCATCATATTGTTAAATATTGAACACGATAACAAAAATATAACCCTTATCAATATATATGCACCAAACACTGAAAATTTAAGAGCTGATTTTTTCAAAAAGGTTTCTAAATCAATATAGTTTAAATGAAGAAAACATAATTTTTGTTGGCGATCTCAATTGTGATTCAAACAACAAGAGAGACAAAAGCGCAAAAATATCGCTAGATACAATTTCTAAGTTTTCATTTCTTGATCTCTGGTTAAATTTAAATCACCAGAAAAATGGTAATACTTGGTGTGACGGGCAAAACGTACCTAAAAGTAGAATTGATTACGTATTTTTCACTGACAACTTCTGCCACAAAACTTTAAATTTCTTTCTACGAAAACCGCCAAATGTTTTTAAGTCAAGATTAAGCGATCATCTTGCTCTCGTTTTTAAATGTGAAATTTCTGGAAATACGCGCGGAAAAGGTTATTGGAAGTTAAACACATCGATCTTAAAAGAATCGGCGTACTGTGATTTAACCAACAATTTTTTTCGCTGACCTACCCGAAGAAATTAGAAATAACAGCAATTGTAAAACTAAATGGGAACTAATTAAGACATTTAGTTTAAAATCAAGAAACTTAGTATTGACTACTGTAAAAACAGAAACAAAACTCAAAGGGAAAAAATACAAAAGATCGAAAACGAAATTGAACAAATGGAAAATAAGCACTTTACAGAAATAGATATGATACGAAAAAAAGATCTTGAAAATCAACTCGATAATTATTATGAAAACAAGGAGGCAAAAGGAGCACAAATTCGATCAAGAGCAAGATGGATAGATGAGGGTGAAAAGAATACATCATAATTTTTAAGGCTCGAAAATAAACATCAATCACATAACGTTATAAACAGAATCAGAGTCAATGAAAAAATCCTTACCAAGACCGACGATTTACCTAATCAACAATGTTTATTTTATGAAAACTTGTATTCATCTCAGAAAATTACAGTTGAAAGAATAAATAATTACCTACGCGATATTGAAATGCAAACTAAGCTTACTGATGACGAGAAAGGTTTTTTTGACAAATTTCCTACATTAAAAGAATGTTCCGAGGCAGTATTTGAAATGAAAAACAACAAATCCCCTGGACTCGACGGATTACCGGTTGAGTTTTACAAAATGTTTTGGAAACATTTAAAACAATACATGTATGATGCGCTTATTAAATCTTACGAAGAACAAGAATTAACAAATACACAAAAATGTTCCGTTCTGTCTTTAATTCACAAGAAAGGTGATCTTGATAAACCTCAAAATTACCGTCCCATAAGTTTAACAAATTGCGATTACAAAATTATAGCCTGCGTCTTTTCTCGGCGTTTAAAAAAAAATTATAAATAAATTAATTACCCGGATCAGTCTGGGTATATAAAAGGACGATATATAGGTAGTAATGCAAGACTTATTTTAGATATCTTTGAATACTGGGAAAGAAACAATGAATCGGGTATACTGTTATTTGCTGACTTTCAGAAAGCGTTTGACTCAGTTGAGTGGGAATTTCTGATTCAATCAATAAAGAAGTTTAACTTCGGTGACAACTTTGTCAGATGGATCAAAGTCTTATATACAAACCCTTACTTTCACATAAAAAATAATGGCTGGATTTCTAGAAAATGTCGGATGAATAGAGGCATCAGACAGGGGTGTCCTGTCTCAGCTATATTATTTCTATTCGTAATGGAAATCTTATCTACAAAGGTAAATAATTCAGATAATGTTCAAGGTTTTAAAATATGTAATACGCAAAAGGAAATAAAATGCATTCAGCATGCGGATGATAGTACTTTTCCAGTCAAAGATGAAGAATCTCTTAAACATGTAATTAAAATCATTGAAGATTTCGGGTCGATTTCCGGCACAAAGTTGAACTTATCAAAAACAGAATGTATTCTATTGGGAGATCTTAAACAAGACATGGAAGGGGAGACATCTCTACATGGTGTCAGATTTAACTCTAAAACAATAAAATGCCTCGGCATATACATCGACGGGCATGACGAAGCAGAAAGAAATGAGACCAGAAGTCTCTGTCGAGACTGTTGCTCTACTGGTTTGTAATTTTCATAAACCAATGCACTATTATATGTAAGTAAGTGTAGTCTACTTGTCTTATGTGCCAAGTAATATTGAAATCAGACTAAAACTGTAGAAGGAGTAGCATTTTAAAGGTATTTAATAGAAAATTCTATTTTTAATAACCATGGCAACACCCTTCATTGAAATCAAAAACCGATGCACTGTTTTCTGTATCTAAGTGTGGTCTACTTATGTGCCAAATAATACT
>PRKT01001434.1:0-32165 GCA_003671525.1 Saccostrea glomerata
TGCTGGATCTGTGTATCAGTTATTACCTCCCCTTGTTTCACATCACTTCCGTTACTAGGAATGTATTATTGAGCAGCAAATTTGAACTCATGAAGAGCAGCACAGTTTTACACCCACAGTTGTTTTATTATTTTGAAATTAAATTATAAAGAATGATTCTAATTGTTGGCCAAATTATTCGATTATAACCTGGTTTAGGTCAGTTTACGCTTTTTTTATAATCCGCTTCGCGGATTATAAAGCGTAAACTGACCCAAACCAGGTTATATCGAATAATTTGGCCAACAATTAGAGTCATTCCTTAAATAACGATCTTTCTTGTGATATCTTAGTGTTTTAATTTAATACTAATAATTTTGAATCTAGTTTAACAAAAAGACCACATATCAGTTATTAAACAGGAAAAACAAACAAATGATATATGACAGTTCACAATGATAATACAAAGTTATCTTTGCACTGATGACCTAATGCCTAGGATCAAGAGGTTGTGTAACTTTAAGTTAACTAGGTTTTGTCGATTTCCAAATATAAAAGTCAAGAATGATAGCCGTCTCTTGTTAAAAACAGTAGTACTCAGATTAACACACTGCTCATGCTTCTGACAAATCAGATAATAAAATTTGAATAAACCCGTGAGAAAATAAATATTAAATAAATACAAGTGGTTTTTAAAAAACAAACTATTTGTAAACTTCCGCCAAGATAATTTTTAATTCCCATATAGAGGATCTCCCTTTAGGAAGAGAACAAAATGTTTGTTTAGTGAAAATGTACTTTAACAGAATTTTTTTTTCTTAGATAAGGAACATTCCTCAAATAACTTTGGTAATAAGTAAAAAAAATAGTTAAAATAAATTACAAAAAATTAAGTTAAATGCCCGTGTATTATAAGAATTTTCAGACAAACATTATTTCGGATTGTTAAAATTCTTGAATATCTCTTTGATTTGGATTACATGTGCGTAAAGTTAGAGAACATTGTGTTAATTTACAGTATAAGAAGCATTTTTCTAGTAAAAGTGGTTTGAATTCATTTAATTTAAATATTTTTAGAAAATATTAAGATACAGAAATGCAAACGAAAAGTGTTTCTATTAAATGGACAGAAAATGCTGAATGAATGAAATAGAATAGGAAAATGCTACATTTTGCTATAGGAAACTGTTTATAATCATAAAATAAATGGTGTATATGGAAAACATTTTAAATGCTGAAAAATGATCGCTCAGTATTCACTTATGATGTTTGTCACATCAAACTCTATACCAATAAGAAAAAGAATACCTTTATTTGACCTTAGGTAAAATGGAATAAGCATTGTTAGTCTGTAAAAATATGGCTGCATTTCATTTCCGGAATTTTTTTATAATTATCAACATTTCATTTCCGAGATTTTTAATTTCAGAATTTTTTTTTGTTTTCAATTCCGACATTTTTCAAATACATATTTTGTACTTTTAGTAACAGATTTGAAGACCTTATTTATGAAAAATTTAAGGAAAAAATCATAAAGAAATCATTGAAATCCAATATCTGAGTTTTGTAAATCTATCTATGACTTGGTTATAAGTATGCTGCTGTCACCGACATTTAATTTAGTGCACATTAAATGTGGTGAAAAAGTGTTATGCTCATTGAACTCTTTTACCTAAACTATAATAGCGCTAGATGTATGCATATATGTGTAGATTTTTTTTTTATTTTAATTTTATCAATATTTTGTGAGAAATACGAGGGGTTATCAAAAAGTTACTGAGGCTATAAAATTAGTACTATGTAGTCTGCGCCTTCAAAATTTATATGGAACATAAAACAAAAAAAAATAAAGAAATGTTGAAAATCTAAGCTCTATACGTTCATTATTTGCCAAATTAGTATAAAATATAAATGACATTATATGATCACCCGGCGCTGTCGTCGTTTATTTTAATGAGGTCCGATGACAAAGTACAAAGTACTCTCTATGCATATTATTTCTTTGTAGCCAGTTTCAACATATCTTAGGTCTATACCATTTTTTTCAAGGGCAAAACTTTATAGAATGTTGGAGACAGAAACCCCTACCCCTTTTGACGTCATTTTCAAGGCCTCATTTGTTTGGACATTCCGTGTTAAATTTACGATAAAATTTCATAGAACTTCAAGAATTAAGTGAAATTTTCATATTTTATGGAACAACTGTGTCCCGACACATACCTGATTTAACGGGATTTTGTTGATGTCAAATGATCATATCAAAATAGTTTTTATCAGTAACACGTAGGTCGCAAAAACGTCGTTTTAGAGGTTGCGCCGCCTGGACATACCATTCTTTACAAAAACATTAATAATTTATTAAAAAATAAAATTTATGATTTATGGTTTATTCTTTAGATAGAAAAGATAATGCTTACTAGATATTTCAAAATTCATTAATGTGCCTAAAGCGGTTTTAATTTTATGACGCTAGTCCACGAACTTTTTGAAATCCCCTTTTAAAATTCCATTTTCACTTACCTATAAAACATTGAATATCTGCACAGGTAAATTCCGGAAATGAAAACAAAATAATGTCGGAAATGAAAATAAAAACTGTCAGAAATGAATTAAAAAAAAAAAATCGGAAATGCTATGCATATTTCCGGAAATGGAATGCAGCGAAAAATATAGCTGCACTAGTAACACAATGTTACCTGAAGCAAAGTCAGATTGAATTTAACAAATGCGTCTAACTTGAAGAAAACCATGAAAATTCAAAACTGGCAAACACATTCATCTCTAAGACTTTACGACTCCAACAAAATAAGAATAAAAATGAATTAATTGCTATTTTGCAGTGTAACTATGGAAACAAACATACTCTTTTTTAGAATGATGTTTTGCTGCTTAAAGAATTTACTTACTCTCTAATCAAGAAACATTATTTGACTAACTTTGAATATTACCTAAATATTAATTACCGGTAATTTAAATTTTTATATTGATAAAGGCTGATGAAATAAACAACATTGATTCTGTCGTTACGTGGATTGGAAAATGTTTGATTTTGTTAACTTCATATCAGTATCAACATATGTACCAGCTTCTTGCATTCAAATAGAGATTATGTGGTAGACTTAATTCAAAGCCCGGTTATTAGTTTTGGGAGACTATCTTTAAGGGTACGTATCAAGGTAATTTTTTTTAGTTTTTTTATGCATACTTTTTTCACTGATTCCCATATCATCACTCTGTTTTAAATTGACTTTTTAAATTGTGAAAATCGGTTCATCAGTTACATGTACATACATATAGAAATATGCTTTTTTGAATCAGATACGATCAAATAAAAACATTCAAAGTAAATTTGAAGCCGATTTGAGGTATGAAAACCATGTTAATCATTACCAACCAATAAGGTTTACTTTATCACATGCTTTTTTTTTTTAATCTGCATTCAGCCTGAAACAGCTATAAAATCTCAAATTGTAATCATTTAGGTGAGTTCCTCGTCATTGTTTCTTGAGAAATGATGAATTATAATGACGATAATTTCTTATATCAGTCAAGTTACATGTTCAAACTGCTCAATATATAGGGAAAATATGAGGTGACCTGACTTTCAATTCATAAGTGGGCAAATATTGTGTCTCGGTCAAGATAAAGCCTACTTTTGATATTGTTCAACCCAAAATAAATCAATATACTTGACCGTATGCTGCAATATGTACTCGTTACTTTAATTCCAACCTTTCAATTTGATTTAATGTCAAAAAAGGCTAAGTAGACAAGATTTCTGATGTTTAAATTTATGATTCTACAATACGAAAATTGCATCGAAGATGTAATATCCCTCATATAACTTTATAACTGATATAAAGAGATATATCTTTACGAGTAATTTATTCCAAGCAAAGCAACATATTTCAGAAACCATTTTCATCTGTGCTATCGTGAAGTGATGAGATCTTTTTCTATGATCAGTAACACCCCTACTAATGTTATTGTGATATAAATTCAAGACACGTTGTTTAGATTTACCTATTCAAAGATTATAGGGTAGATCCGGTTTTATAAATAAAATTGGCAGTAAACATTAAATTGCTATAGTCTGTTTCTTCTGAAACATGTCCTGTGAAAAATGTGTGTTTGCACACCTTTCTGAAAGACTTTCATGATTTTCAACAGAAATGGATGGCTTAAGGGGGGGGGGGAGGTTGGTAAATAACAATTAATACATCTTATACTTAACTGCAAAAAATACAGCTCACTAGCGACCGAGATGCTTGTAAAAAATGTATAATATCATTTACACTGACAAACCTTTGTTTGCCTTATATGGCTATTGCTATTAATGCGCACAGAGGATCTTACCACAAGCAACGCCAAATACATGTTTATATGTTACTTCGAACACGTGGTTCAGGTCAATCTATGATCATATCAATGGAGTGCAAAGTAAAAAAAAAATGTTCCTATGAAACATTAGAAACTATTAATAATATCACTGGCGTTTTTAATTTGTTAATAACTATAGAGAAAAATATGCTTAATAAAACGTATACGTAGTTCGTGTCAAGTTCAGAACACCAGCAATTCAAGGATAAGGAAAACGAGCAGCTTCTCGTATGCGTTTAAATGGACAAAACATTTTGTACATAACTATACATGTATACTCGTGATCACGTGTGTTGGCAAGGGAATCCACCTGGAAATTGTATTCACCGATAGTACAATAAAGGAATTTATCAAGCGTAAAATTCCTGTAGTATTCGTATAGTAACCCATAATGCAATTCTCATTCATCTGATTTGTCAGTTAAAGTCACATTGGTGTCTCGTTTGCTAATCTGACGCCAAAAAATATAGTCCCGGTTCCAATGCAAAATATTTGTCTAAAAAGAAATTCTAATTCATGACAGCAGAAAATTGTATGATAGAAAAAAACTTTAAAATAATTTAAGCTTGAATGAATTCAAGAAAGATCGATTGAAGTACATTTCTACAGAATGATATTATAAGGTGGTGAAAACTAAAACACAACTTTTCTGTTTACCATGTCTCCACTTGCTAGTCACTTCCTAGCCAAATTTCCGTGAATAATTTACTCTATCTCGCTGAAGTCTCGCTAGCTCTCGCCAGAGCCAATGTCAGAGCTACTGTGAACTCATCGGGTTTTATGATATGCAGAACACCGACAAATAAAAGGTTCCGAACACATTAGTAGGGGTGAGTAATTTCATTAATAATTTATAATAACATACTTAAAAAAATTATATTAAGTTCCTTTAAACTGAAAAAATTTATATATTATTTTCTTTCTTTTTCCTTTTTTTGAAGGTATATATTTTCAAATTGAATTAAAAAGTTCAGATACAGGATTATAATTAACCAATGATTTTTTTTTTGCACTTAATATTTCAAGATCGATAATGGAAAGATAAATTTCTACATGGATGTATTTTAATTTACAAGCACAGGAAACAATGTGATTTTATGATTCTGAAAATCAACGCGTCATCATGTTTTCTAATGTGAATTGGAAAGGAATGATAAGTAAACAGAATTTTTATATATTTTTACGAGGATTGTCCCAAAATTCCCTAGACAAGCGCTTTTCTGTAGGAACCCGGTGTCATATATTGAAATTTTGTACATATATTAAACCAAAACTGAATTTGAGGAATAAATATTAAGCATGTAAACAAATAAGTCCAATTTAAATGATCCAGTTCTTTGTCAGATGTAAGAATGCAGCCCTGTACCGAAGATGTTGAAAAAAAAAATCAGTATATCAGATTTAAGATCCAACGAAAAAGTAATAACTATTCAGTATTTTAGGAATTAAAAAATAAATCTAAGTAATGTATTTTTTTTATTATATTATCCCAATTTTTAGGTCACCTGAGTAAACCCAGATGACCTATATCCGTCGTCGTGTGCGCCGTGCATCGTACGTTAACATTTGAACATTTTCAGCTTCTTCTGTGCAACCACTCAACCAATTTCAACCATTTTTTGCACAAAGCATCTATGGGTAAAGGGGATCATAAAATGTGAAATTGTGAATTTCAGGGCCCCTGATCCCCTGGGGCCTGCGAGGTAGGGTCAAAACCACTAAAATTAATGCAAATGTATAAAAAATTTTCTTCTTTACTTCTGGACATCAAGCAGTCAAACTGTTAGCATGAATGTACTGACCATTGGGTCCTCTACCAAAGTTGTGAAATTCATGCCTCAGGGTCAAGGGTTCTAGTGCTAAGGCTGTGCTCCATTGATTATATAGTGAAAATACATTAATTCTTAAAATCTTCTCAGCTCCTGGGTATCAAATAAAGTAGCTCAGTACATAGTTATAATGAGCAAGAATTCCACAATTGTGAATATTTTGACTTCAGAGTCAGGAGTTCAGGTCTTAGGGTTGGGCTCTATTGATTATAAATAGAAAAAACATTAATTATTTGAAAATCTTCTCTGCTCCTGGGTATGAAATGACCTATCTAAGTATACAGTAATGATGAGCAAGAATGCCTTTTCCAAAATTGTGAAATTTATGCTCCCAGGGTCAGGGATTCTGATCTTATAGTGGAGCTTTACTGATTATATAGCGAACTTTGAAAATATTCTTCTCTGCTTCTGGGTATTGAATACAAACAAACAAGCGTAAACTGCCCCAACCCAGGTTTTACCAATATACCGGTAACTTGGGTTGCTGTAACATTCATGCCTTAATAAAATTGGGGTGAAGAAATAGAACAGCACAGATACAGATAAAATGCAGAAGTGTGTCAGATTACTATCAAAATTTATTTTAGTGTGATACAAGATACATATAGTTTACAAGGTGGATTATCCAATAATAAAAAGCTTTGTTTTCTGTTCACTGAAAAATCATGACAGCCATACTTTCACGTTCATGCAGTCACAAATACCACAGATTAAGCAGGTAAAAATATTGTAATTTTACATTTTAAAAACATCTTTGAATACTTTTAATACATATATTTAGCTATTCAATTATGATAATAATAATAATTGAATTTCAGAGAATATGAAAAATCCTGATAAAATGGACCAGAGACTTTGTGCCCAAGACATCATAAGATGTGACATCGGTGAAGATAGAGTTGTACAAATGTACTGTAATTTGTGTCCCATGAACCTGTGTAAGGATTGTGTTGGGGAACATACCTCTGATGTCTCGAAGAAGCATGATGTGGTGCCTTTTGATTTCAGAAGAACCAAACTTGTGTACCCATTCTGATGAGAACTGTCAAATGCATTGTGCAGATGGCAATACACCAGCTTGTCCCAAATGTGTTATTTCTTGGAGACATAAGGGACATAATTTCAAAAATCTAAAACGTTTAATGATGTTCAAAAAAGAAAATATTGAAAGGGAAAGAAAAAGACTACAAGAAACAGTTTACTCACATTGGAAAATATTGTTACCGACGTAGACACCCGGCTAGCTGAAATAGATGGAGAATATGAGAAACTTACATCAGATGTCACAAAACATGGAAAAGAATGGCACAGAGAAATTGACAAAGTTATAGAGAAAAACAAAGAAGAAATCGACGAAATAAAAAAGCAACATAGAGATGCCCTAAATAAACATCTAAATGATTTAAAGAAACTTGTAGCTGATGTAGAATATTCTCTGTAAGAAATTAGCGATATTCTACAATCCACAGAAGTAAACAGATCACTGTCGTACGACATCAAATCAGAAAAATTCTCACAACTTCCAACCAAATTGAAAATTAAGTTTCCTGTGTTCACTGGAAATCGTAATCAAGCAAACACTTTACAGTTTTATGGTTCTATATCACCAATATCCATTGAGATAGCAGAACAAGGATACAATTTGAAGACACCAAAAGCATTATCCTGTGCATGTCCTGCAGTCGAACCACTGTTTAATGAACCTAAGCTCATCACCACCATGAACACTGGGTATAGACTATACAGCGTTACCTGTCTCAATGATGAAGAAATCTGGACATGTGGAAAAGACAAAATCATGAAACTCTACAACCTCCAGCGCAAACTACTGAAGTCAATCCAAACCAAGTCTGGGAACATACCACGTGACCTAGCTATGACAAGCAGTGGAGATCTAGTTTATACTGACAGTGATACACAAACTGTAAACATAGTAAAGAATAAACAGCTAAAAGTGATCAGACAAGATGGTTGGAAACCTTTGGGCGTCTGTAACACCTCGTCTGGTGACTTCCTGGTAACCATGTACAGTAATGATAATACACAATCCAAAGTTGTTAATTTCTCTGGTTTCTGGGAGAAACAAACGATTCAGTTTGATAGTGAAGACAATCCTCTGTATTCATCTGGTTACAGTAAATACATAAGTGAGAACAGGAACCTGGATATTTGTGTGGCTGATTGTGATGCCCGCTCAGTAGTAGTGGTCAACCATGCAGGAAAACTCCGATTTAGATACGCTGGTAATCCTACTAAAAAGACATCATTTATTCCGTGCGGCATCACAACGGACAGCCAGAGTCAGATCCTTACTGTAGATCATTACAACCACTGTATCCACATCTTAGATCAGGATGGACAGTTCCTCCGCTACATCGATAATTGTGATTTAAAGTATCCATGGGGTTTACGTGTAGACACCAGAGACAATCTTTTTGTGACTGAATGTGACAATGGTAAAGTGAAGAAAATTAAATACATTTAAACAATCTGTGGTAAAAATATATAATGCTAAATAGACGAGGAGATGTTCCTCAAGAAAGTGGCTTCAACAAGAGCATATTGTAAAAGTAGAGTCAAGCGTTGTGAAACGCCTTTGACGTAACTGATTTTGTGAGTGGGCAACTTATGTTATAAGAAATGATTTAAATTTTCTAGATGTAATTCACTACTCATTTTTATCCCAAAATAACAAGAAATTGATTGAAATTTTCAATTTGCATTGCGGTATTTTATTTTTTTCAAATCATACAAATTCTTATAATTTTTAATGCAGAGATTGCAATAACACACATACCCAGCACACATTTAACGCACCTAATTACTGCCTTAAAACCCTATTAAGTACAAAAAAGCAAAAAGAGACATCTGGACATAAATGTTCAGAAAAGGATGTATCAATAGAAAGAGAGAAGAAAAATGACCCAGTTCTTTTCAAATAGATGAGTTAGTTACTGCTTTTTTCGTATAAAAACAACTGTAAGCCTAGAAAAAAAGATCCCCCCTCATTCCATAAATGGTTCGCTCTGGTCTGGACATGGATCACCCACTATAAAGAATAAATGTAATTGAAAACATTGTTTTAACATTATCAAATGACAATTTTAGGTACAATTTAAGGTAGATTAAAAAAACCCCACTTTTTTTATTCATGAATATCTAAAAAGATCATATGATATATTTCTTAGTTATTATGGGGATAATCCGAATTTATTATGGATATAAAGGATCTCCCATGGTATGTAGTTGGATATGATTTTTCTCCAACGAGTTGTGTGATTTTTATCCCCGAGCCTTGGCGAGAGGATAAAAACACGTGAGTTGGATAAAAATCATAACCAACTACAAATCATAGGAGATTCTTTTTATCCCATGTTTAATACTTCACAACCGATGTTTTACACTTTTTTTAAATGGGACTACACTATATTTTACTTCATTATGTTAACGCAAAAACCATTGTGACGTCATAACTGCACTTAAGTGTGGGATATGAAAACGATATCACATGAGCTATATCCATGGGATAAAGAGTTAAACATGGGATTAACAGTATGTAGGAATCTCCAGAATACAAACTTAAGATAGTTAAAGAAAGTTCAAAAATGTTCAAATTTTTACTGACAGCATTGCATAAATGGGGCATCTCATTTCTCCAAATGAATAACATATTGTATTTCTTCATCATTCAAAAGGTAAAGACCTGATATTAAGATTACTGAATATTCAATTGCAACAATCGCCAAACAAATCTCCAAACAAATCAAAATAGGATTTTTTTACACCAGTCTATGGTATATTAAGGCCTGTAACTTTGATCTTATAAAGGGCGTGAATTGTGCTTAAATGTTTTCTAGAATTTTACATAGTTTCAATATTCTGAACAATATGATATAAACAATGCGTCAATTCTTGGCCTCTACTTTATCAATTGTTTAACACCTATGGGAAGACAGCATTCATGTCATATGACTGTATTGACTATGTCATAGTTACTGGTAATGTAATATAGGTGATCAACGTTGTTGTTAAAACATTTGTGTCATTTTTGTTCATTTGTTAAATTGAAAGTCATACACGCTATATGAACCCCGAATGTTGATTGAAACACAATGATTAATGATTTAAAACACATGAAGTGTAATGAATAAATAATACATATCACAAAATTATACTATAGACGTCGTTGTAATTACAAAACAATTAAGCAATATCTGGCAATTAAGAAATCACTCTTTTCATGAATATTGATGAAGGGAGACTAGTGCGTAAACAGTAGGCCTATATATAGGCACGCATGTCCACGGGAAATAATTGTCACAACAATTATTAACAAGATGCCCAGGGCCCACGCTGCTCATCTGAGCAAATCGGCTAGGAAAAAGCACAATTCAAATCAGAACTGAAAATTTACTGAAGGAAAGGGGGGATTTTGATACTAATTGAGAATGCCTTCATATTTATACAACATATGACTTTACTGTTTTTGATAAAAAAAAATTCAAAGCATTTTTTTCCTATATATTACTTTGTAAAAATCTGAATTTGATTCCTCATTGTTTCCCTCCCTACCCCAATGAGCCATGGTTTGAACAAATTTAAATCTTCAATACATGAGGATGCTTACATGTCAATATGACTAAAAATAGTTTTTCTGTTCTTGGCATTTTTCCTTATATTTTTCTAGGTAAAACTTTGATCCACCATTGTGGCCCACCCTACCATTTTGGGTTATGATTTGAACAAATTTAATTCTACACTACATGAGGATGCTTCCACATAAATATCACTAATCATGGCTTTGCTATTCTTTAGATATATTTTAATGAAAAGCTTCAATCTTCCATTTTGGTCCCACCCTATCCCTGAGGATTATGATTTGAACAAAGTAGATTCTACACTACCTATGGATGATTCCATATAAATATCACTTATCATGGCTTTGAAGTTATTGAGAAGAAAATTTTGAAAGATTTCCCTATCTAGTCCTATGCAAAACTTTGATCACCAATTTTGGCCCCACCCTACCCCCGGGGTCATGATTGAACATACTTGAATCTACACTACCTGAGGATGATTATTATGTGTTTTATCTTTCATGTCTCAGTGGTTCTATAGAAAAAGATTTTTAAAGATATTCCTTCATATTCCTATGTAAAACTTTGATAGGCAATTGTTGCCCCATCCTATCCCAGGGGGTCATGATTTGAACAATCTTGAATCTACACAACCCCAGGATGGTTCCCATAAGTTTCAACTTTCCTGTCTCAATGGTTCTTAAGAGGAAGATTTTTAAAGATTTTCCTATAAATTCCTATGTTAAACTTTGTGGTCCCACCCTACCCCCCGGGATCATGATTTGCACAAATTTGAATCTACTCTACCAGAAGATGATTTCACATGAGTTTCATCTTTCCTGACTCAGTGGTTTTTGAGAAGAAGATTTTTCAAGATTTTTCCTATATATTCCCATGATTTTTTTTTTACAAATACCATTAATTTCTCACTAATTCATTAAAGCTACCCTTGGAAGAGGGTGTTGCCCTTTATTTGAACAAACTTGAATCCCTCCACCTAAGGATACTTTGTGGTAAGATTGGTTGAAATTGGCCATGTAGTTCTTAAGGTCAAGATCTAGTAAATAAAAGGTGCCTACAGATTTTTCAAATTTGAGACATAAATTCCTTTATTGATGCTTTACAACTTAAGCTTGGTCAAATAAGATGTTTCGGTTCATAATTTGTAGGTAAACAAGATGAAAAACTGTTTTTTAAACAGTCATTTTCAATGAAAAATTAAGAAAACCAGTCATGAAAATGGGATTTTTTTTTTCATATTCCACGAAGGAAATGTATCCAGATTGCCTACAGTTTCTCAGAAAAGGGTAGTATGTTCATGACCTCTTCGTTAAATCAATCTCAAATTTAATTAGGTATCCGGTTTACTTTTCATATGATTTTAAATTGAATGTCATGAAAATACCCTATTTTCTACATAATTCTGCTAAAGCCGTAAAGTACGGGAAGAAAAAAGTTAAAATTGATTATGACGTCATAATGGATCTAGCAATAAAATATTAGTCTAAAGTTATTTACTATATCTTGACCTTAAGGAGAAGATGAAAATGTGAAGAGTTTACGACGACAACGACAACGACAGACAACGGACAGATTTTGATCAGAGGAGCTCATTTGAGCCTTCGGCTCAAGTAAGCTAATAAAAGGTTTACATGCGTCATAACGAAGTAGATGGTTAAACTGATACTGATTACATAAAAATACAAGAAAACGTTGATATAATCATTAATTCTCGCCCGGGAAATAAATAAAGTAAACAATGGAAATGACTCTTGATCATCAAACCGCTTCGATATGGAAAAAAGCATGCGTCTAAATGATGGAGCCTATAGTCAAGAATATTTTGAGAACTTATCGCTGGATGTAAATTGAAAAAAAAACAAAACAATACCCTTTAAAACTTAATCAATTCCTCTAGTAAATATTGGCTGAATAGAATATAAATTGAAACCAAACACATGCATCAAATATATTCAAAAATGCATTTCAGAAGTTTTTATGCTGTAAGTAAAATTCGATGTTCTAAAAAAGGGACCTACCGTTTATGCGATAGTGAATGATTAGCAACTTTATATATTAAATATGAAAAACATATATTTTTATAGATTCACTTTATGAAAATACATATATTATGTATCTCGTAATTTATACAGGAAAGAACCATCTTCGCTAGCCAAGGTTTCTGATACGCTACTCTCCTCATAATCCAATGTCATACGATGTTGATAGGAATTGGGTGTTTTTCTCAGTAAACCTGGTCGACAAATCAGTATTTTTTTTGTAAATGACGATATTTGCGTTCGGGATACTTCTTGACTCTTTAATCTCGGAAATGAAAAGCGCAAGTAAACAACGATCCGTAAGATAACATGTAATTCTATGAATAGATATGGTGTCATCCAATATCCAAGATTAAGAATCTATATTGAAGCTTCAGATTTGTACTATAAATAATAAATAAACATAACTCAATCATTGCTTCTAAATTATTCTTGAAAAAAAAAACTTTTAAGATTTATTTTTTTTTCAAACACGTGTCTTTATTTCTGTCGATGACGCAATCTGTGCGTACCTGAGATTCGAGATCACGTGACAGAAAACAATCCCGTCTTTTGACTACACCGTATGCCAAGAGTTCATGAGGAGAGTAGTGTATCAGAAACCCTTGGCTAGCGAAGATGGGAAAAAACATTCTTATTAACAATCTTTTTAATGTTAAGAAAGCATTTTAAATCTGAACAACTTCTCCCACCTCAATTCCCATACATAACACTTAAACCTATATGTATAGAGCAGCCCAGTCATTAAGAGTAAGACGATTGTCATCCAGTCAAAAGTGAGTCGTGTCTCAAAACGGCCATGACGTTAATTTTTACGTTAATTTTTCAGGGTAATAGTTTTTCATTAAATTGAAATGAAACATTTTACGTTTGGTGTCCTTAGAGTCTTGAAAATGCTTATAGTTCCTGCTGTGAATTCTAACGCGCGGTGACAAGATTTCGCGTGTGTTATAGAAATTTGAACGTCGTAGATTTTTAATGGACCTCATAAGGAAAATTACACTGAATGTAAATATAAAGGGTTGATGCGCGTTCAGTGGATTACATACATGCCGTTGGGTTTTAAAAATAATGCTTTTCTCACGTTAAAAGTCACCATCATGCAAAAATAAAATACGAATAAGTCACACATGTAAATATAAGTAATAAGGTATCATTCCTTAGATAAATAATTGTTTATGAAACATGGAAGTCCCAAAGTAACAACATTTAAAAGAACTAATGATGCTTTAGGGAATTGGCAATTTTTATTGAGTGCACTCAGGAAAACGGATATTTACATAATTTCTTCAAAAAACAAACACAACAAAACCAAAAATGACTATTTTGCATTAAAGGATAAACGGCACAAATATTTTCTTCAGAAATAATTAAATATATATCATATATATATATACAAAATTAATGTAAACCGGGAAATACTTGAAAGGATGATTATATAAATTTTGTAAGAATAACAAGCCCATGGAGCAGATCGCTCATCTGAGAATGTTGGTCATAACGTCCTTTACCAAGTGCCCCCGTCCTACCAATGGGTAATGCTTTGGACAATTTTCAACTTTCCAGGCCCAGTTGTTTTCGAGAAGAAGTATTTTTTAAAATATCTTCCTATATACTTCATTGTGGCCTCGTCATACCTCTGGGGTCATGATTTGAACACTGCAGAATCTACAAAGCCAAAAATGCTTTCACAAACTTTCAGCTTCCCTGGCCAAGTTCTTTCTTATAGGAGAGATATTAAAATATTTTCCCATGTATTTCAATGTGATTCCCTATTGTTGCCCCTCCCTATCCTAAGAAGTGTTGGTTTGGACAAAATATAGAATCAACACTACCCTAAAAGGCTTCAACATAATTTAAAGTTTTTAGGCCCAGTGGTTCTTGAGAAGAGGTTTTTTTTTAAAATTGTTCCTATTTATTTCAAAGTTTAAGTTAGATTCCCTATTGTTGCCCCACCCTACTGTCGGAGGACACGATCTTACCAATTGAAGATATACCAGGATGCTTCAACATAAGTGTCAGATTTTCTGGCCGAGTGGTTCTTGAAGATTAAAAAAAAATATTTTAATGTAAAATTCGGATTTACTCCCGCCGTATCCAAAGGAGTCATGATTTGAACAATTTAGAGTCTACACTACCTCAGAATGCTTCCACGTACGTTTCTGCTTTTAGATTGAGGTTTTTTTCTCAGATTTTAAAATATATTTCTTATTTATATTTCAATGTACAACTTAAAATCCCTATTGTGTCCCTACTATACATCGGGTCGTCACGATTTTAACAGTTTAAAATCTACACTACCAAGGATGCTTTAACATCAGTTTCTGCTTTCCTGGCCAAGTGGTTCTTGACAAGATTTCACCGACATATTTTAATGAACAAAACTTTGTTTCCCTTTTGTTGCCCTGTCTCATGGGTCATGATTTTGATAATTTAAAATATATATTACCCCGGGATGCTCCCACACAAATTTGAGCTTCTCTGGCCCAGTTTTTCTTTTAGGAGATTCTTTATTGAAACCACCCTATTTTCGCTTTTTCTTGTTTATCTCCCCATGTAAGGAGACCAGGTCCTTCATTTCAACAATTTAGACTCCCCTTCATCTCCGGATTCTTTATATCGAGTTTGCTTAAAATTGGCTGAATGGTTCTTGAAAAGAAGATGAAAATGTGAAAACTTTATAGACCGACGGATAACGGTTGACCAGAAAACTCACTTGAGCCTTGAGTTCAAGTGAGCTAAAAGTCTGCACAATTTTAATTAGCATAGAAGTCAAAGATTTTATATTTCATAGAAGTCAAAGATTTTATTTCTATTCAAAATTACTCATACGTCTTTTTTTTTTAGCATTACGTATGTATCTATAATATACATGTATCTAACGTTTCAGCATATCGTTGATTTAAGCAAAATATATTTTAGAAGGAATATCTGCTTTTCAATTATTAAACATTCCTCCTTTCAATACTACAAATAAAAAAAATCATTACAATTATGGAAAAGACAAAAAACAATATTTACAAACCTATTCTTGTGTACATTTTTCAGTCGGTATTGCCCTTTTTCACATTTTTCAAAAAAGATCTTTCCACTGCATAATGGTAAAATTTCTTCAGTCATGAACTATACCAATACATTATATTTTGAAACTATATACCATATAAAGCTAAATATCATAAATGCTTTATACTTAAAATACAACTCGCACTTTCATCAACTGCTTGAAAGTGTATTTAATAAATATCTACATCATTTATAAATATTTTTGTTGCAAAGGTTGAACACGCATTGGATAAGCTCTACAAGTCGGAATATTATTTCGTTGTAAAAAATGCTTTTTAAAAAAAAAAATTAAATCAAGTAGCCTATAATAAAATATATCATTTAGTCTGTCTTTGAATTGTTTGATTGCACAAATTGAACAAATTCACAATCTCCTTTCCCTTGTAAATGTGTCAAGTGAATATCGTCCTCACTTTTCCAGTCATCTTTTTTAAAATCACAATGAAAACATGTAGTTGCCCGTCCGTACCCTATCAAGAACAATACAATACTATACAACGTTAAGATCTAAGATAATTCCATTTTCTAACGCGGAGCAGAATACTTTCCCCGTTTTTTTAAATCAGAAAAGCATTGATTATATAATGAAATACCGAAAATACTTGCCTTCGTAATAAAACCCATCTCTTGCAAATTCTTTAACTCTCAATTTCATACTATCATCACAGTCATTAAAAGACATTTCTCGGGTTTTGAGAACTTTATAAGCTGGATTTTTATTGGAATTAGCTGAAAAGGCGTCCAAATCAATACTATTTCTCTTCTTTGCACCTTTAAAATATAAATAGGTGATTACTGGAATATCCCCTATACATTTATTCACGTTGTTTTACAGTAAACATATTTCAAAATTGTGTGCCTCTCGTTCTCCTTAATAAACACTGTCACCCGAATGCCTGTTTTAATCAATGATTGTGTCTTTCATCTTTTTCAACGAATGATTTCAAATCTATAAGGATTATAGCCTACAAATACAAACATATTTCAGCTGAGTGTCAAGGAATATGGTAGGTGAAAACAGTAGTTTTAAGACAATTTAAAAGTAGCCTTCAATTTCAAAACTACTCAGTAATTGAATTGTTGCAATAAGCTTCACTAGAGCGAAGTGAACTTATAAGTCCCAACAACGTCTAGGTCATTGCACGTCACATCATAGTAATACAGCAGCTAATTCGTGTAATAAATGCAGTTTTACTCGACATTTATTCGTCTCAAATGTAAATACATGTATTAATAATAAAAATAAGTAATAAATAATAATGTTAAAAAGTTTACTGGGAAATGAACTTTATGTTGGGTCGTGATCAAATCTACTGAGAAGAATTTCAGGCTTCACAAGACATGATCATGTGACCAATTAAATGTTTATTTCCTAGAGAACTTTTTGACATTGTTGTTTATTTCTTAGATATATTAACCCCGAAATTGATATATTTTTTTATACTTTACATGTGTACCTTCTCCAAATATATGATAAGAAATATGTTACAATGGAAATTTTATCCGTATATTTAGAATTTATTTGATACATTTACAATAAGGAGAGACGATACAAAGAAACAAATGGATGCATATTCTTAATTTTACTCTACTTAACATGACAAAAGTTGTGTTTTTTCAAGATTTTAAAAGAAATTTGTTTTTATCCTCTGACCTTAAAGGGAAAATGTTTTAGATGAATATATAAACAATTTAACTCTCAAAGGAAATCCATTTCATGGAATATCAAAGTAAAATGTGTTTACTATATTCAATTACGCTGCACGAATTATATAATACGTTCAACACTTTATGCATGTAGATGAAAATTTATTTGGATTTGACCTTTTTTTTCAACAATTTTTAATTAATTCAAAAATATGTTTTTTTCTTTTTAAATGACAATTTATGATTAATGACCATATATTGTAAAGTAAGGATATACATTTACGATAGATGACTCACTCATAAAAGAAAATGGTGTAAAGTTTATTACCGATTTGTGATTCATTCTTTGGAATTAACGGTTGAATAACTGTAAATAAAAGAACAATTAGTTACATGTACTTTTTCATCTGATCTAATAATCTATTCAATCAATTTGCATTACAATGAAAAATTATCATGTAGATATAGATCTGTATTCAAGCTCAAAAATCCACCATACAAAACGAATTAAGAAAGAAGCGAAAAACGGCCGACATTTTGTAATCAGAGGTGGGATCAGGTGCATTAAAAAATGAACACCCCTGCTGACCGGTCACACCCGCCGTGAGCTTCTTATCATGACCGAGAAATAATATGTCGACATTACAGTGTGTTAATGATATATTAATGGCCTAATAATTAGTTTGTAAAACTTCAATCAGAATTTGTCTTAATGATGGTTTGTATTTGCTGCCTGATATTCTTATTCTAATAATTTTAAAACTTCTTAATCATAATAAAACCTAGCATGTTTTGAATTTGTTCATGCGTAGAGCATGCTCTTTCTTATCGAGTCAACTGAGAGGTATAAGCCCCTTAATCCAGTTGCAAGGGAAATTTGATTGTTGAAGTCACCAGATTTATCTTGAAGCTTTATTTCCCATTTACGTATTTTTCTTTATCCAAATATGAAACAAATTTTAAAACTCCAAGATTACCTTTTCACAAAAATTAAAGATTATTTATGACTTTGAATGAAGAAAAATAAAGATATGTACCATTTATTCCATCCATTTCGATTCCTGCTGGATTCTGCAGTTTAACTTAAATTAAGAAAATGTATACTTTATGGTATTGATAAAATTTTATTTCACACATACAAAAAACTAAAACAAACAAAGAGCAATAAAAATTAATTTATAAATACAAAATTTACTTTTCCAAAAGTAATACTAGTAGAAATTGAGAAAAGAGATACTTTTTGCTCATTGGCGATTTTCTGTTTAATTATAAATTAAGAAAATGAAATCATTGAACATGGTCTTAAAACCTGGCAAATAATATTAATTATTTAAAATCCCGGTAATATAAGAAATTCCTTAACAAATGAACGCCAACCTTGTCTTCTTTTGTTTCGCCATATGAAGCAGAAAATCAGAATGCCACCAATGACCAAGACTGCAACACTCAAAGGTACGACTATGATAACTAATTTTCTGAAAAATTGCAGTGGAATGTTTATCAAAGAAATTACCCATGTGTGATTTAATTTTTAAGTAGATTTTAAAAGGAAAAGGAGAATCATGGGCCTATAGGTCACCTGCGCAAAATATAACAACTTTCCAACCATTGAATTGGTTCACGTTTCAAACCAGAGGCCATAACATTCAAAATTTTTAGAGAGGTACCACTGCGTATCATATAGTACTTCAATTAAGTTACTAAATACCCATAAGCAGTACATTCAGCAATAATCAGTAGTGTCCCATCCTTCCTTATCGTAACTATTTTGTTGTCTGTTGATTTAAAAAAGGGTAACTATGGGTATTAAGTACATGTAACTGAACTAAGTATGCTAAGTGTATAGTTACGATTAACAATTCACAAATCTGGAAGCACCGGTACCGTTGTTTATAATAACTGTAAAGGCTGTTCATCTGCTTAATACATTACATGGAAGTAGAAGAGAAGATTTTCAAAGAATCAATGCATTTTTAATGGATAATCAATAGAATCCCGCACTAAAACCAAAACCACTGACCCACGGGGAATGAAATTTATAATTTCAGAATAGTTGCCCTTCCAATCATAACTATGTATGTAGTTTGCTTGTTTAATAGCAGCAGCAGAGAAGAATTAAGATTTTCAAAGAATTAATGCATTTACAAGGGGTTTTTTTTCATAATCAATGGAGCAGTGCCTAAGACAAACCCTGACACTGGGGCCATTCACTTCATAATTTTAGAGGAGGCACCATTCCTCATCATAACTATGCTGTTAGTTTGTTTAATATCCAGCAGCAGAAAAAATTTTTAAAGAATGCATTTTCAATGTTAAATAAGTAAAGCCCTGCCCTAATACCAGAACCCGACCCTGGGGCCATGAAATTTGCCATTTTAGAAGCATCCTTCTTTATCATAAATAGCTACTCTGTCTGATCCCCAGTAGGAGAGAGGAAGATTTTCAAAGAATTAATGCATTTTTACTTTATAATCAATAGAGTCCCGCACTAACACAAAACCACTGGTCCAGGCGCCGTGATTTTCACAATTCAATGCCTCAATGCAATCATGCTTACAGTTTTCCTGTTTGACGTTCAGGAATTAAGAAGAAGATCTTAAAAGATTTAATTAATTTAAGTGGTTTTGCTCCCATCCCAGGCCCCCCGATAGCAGGGACCATTGAATTAATTATTTTTGTTCCCTTCAACCATATCTACAGCAGACACTCTAACCACTGTCCATGTAGGCAACGTACCATGTGTGGTAAACACTGGCCCAGTGGTTCTCGATTAGAGTTTGAAAACGTGAAAAGTTTACATACTGACGGAAAGACAGGGGGTGATTAATAAAAAATCCATTTGCATTTTCAGCTCAGGTGAGCTAAAAAATAATAGAGATTTTGTTTACATCCAACCTACATGAAGTTTGTCAAACATACTTGTATTTACATAATTATAAAAGAATTATAAGAAAGTTTCTGCTTTTTCTTTCATAATCTGAAAACTTACTGCTCATTTGAACTCTGCCTCGTGTCTTCATTATTTTCTAAATTACTTGTCCTATTAAAAACAGACAAAATTCCTCAATTTGCTTATGGAAAAACTTGTGGTAAGTCATGTGATGAATATTATGCATTAAGATTAAATTCACCTTTGTGTAGCTTCTGTGATATGAATCCCAGATTCTGTGGGGAAACATTGCTGATCTGTTCAGAGAGGAGTGATATTAGTTGTTACAATCTTATTCAAAAGTAAAAGCTAATAATATAAACAACGATCATCCTGACTTGTATTAAGCCCTACTTACATTTATATGAAGTGGTTGAGTTGTAGGAGAATGGACATCCTTCTGTGGCATTACCACAAGTCATGTTATCTACCCTCATAATGCTCTGACGAGTGTTGCTGAACATAGCGCAAGAGTATCCTGTTAAGATCGTAGAAAAAATTCAATATGCTTCATAGCTGCATTAGTACTAATGTAAATGTCATTTGATGAAAGCTAATATGGACTTTTAAATATCTTTTAGTACATAGATACAAGTTGGTCATGAAATCAAATACCATGAACATCTTTATGGCATAATTGATCACACTTGTACATGTAAACATATCTTCTTTTAAAATGTCCAAAGGGTTTATACATTTGTGACAACATTAATATATTATTTGATGATAATAACCTTTAAGCCATGAAATGCAAAGTTTCCTAAAATTCAAATCTAAAAGTTGATTCCTCCATCTAAATAATTATGACTAATCACGAATGATCTTGGCTCGTTGTTCTTGAAAAGTTTTTTCTCTCTTCATTTTCCTGTATTTTATATTTTGTTTGCAAGTTGTTGTCCCATCCTACTCCCCGGGGTTATAATCTCCATAAACTTTAATATAACTACCTGATGATGCTTCCATGCAAATATGGCTTATTTTGACTTAATGTTCTTGGAAAAAAGATTTGCAAATATACTCCTTATATGTATCCCAATATTAGATTTGATTGCCTATTGTGGCTTCACCATACCCCTGTGGATAAAGAAAATATAAAATACGAAAACTTTAAAATGTCGTAACTGAAAACTATGAAATGTCGGAAATGAAAGATTGATTGATTGATTGTATATTGTTTCACGTCCCTCTCGAGAATTTTTCATTCATATGGAGACGTCACCGTATTGTTATGGGTCAGAATAACCCTAAATGCCAGCAAAGATCAATCACACAATTTAAACTTAACAATAATTTATTAACAGTAATTTAGACAAATCATAAAGTACAAACTTAGCAAGAATCTAAAAATTCATACATCAGAGTGTCCGTTGCTGCACACAATGTTCAGTGTAATTATATCCCAGTCTCTTTATACACCTGTACATCAATGTTACTTATACGACAAATTATTTTTTATGCATCGAATTGACAGGGTATTTATACAGTACTATAAATCTAGAAAATTCTAGAAGTTGTAAGTACATGATATTACTGGAAAGTTCTGGACATACATAAAGTTCAAGAATGTTCTAGAAAAAATGACCGAACATGTTGACCACTCTGGAATGTTCAAGAAACTTTATGTTACTAATAATATACATGATGAAACAATACAAATACAACACACCTCACAACAGTATGCCGGTGAAGGGCTTCAAATTTTTACCTTTACTCGGCACTCAGGGCCATTGAGCAGTGAGGGATCTTTATCGTTCCAACGCCTGCCGCTTACACGGCGCCTCGGTTTTTAAGGTCTCATCTGAAGGACCCGCAACTTTCACTTCAAAGTGCCGAGCGCACAGCGAAGGAACAGTTGCTACCATTTTAACGACTAGGTCAGTCGCGGCCGAGATACGAACTCATGACCTCCCGATCACGGAGCGAGCGCTCTACCGACTGAGCTATCGTGAACGGTCGGAAATGAAAGAGGATATTTTAAAAATGCACAAGAAAAGATGAGCTATAAGAAAGTAGAGTTAATTCTTTCCAGCTTACCTATAACGTTCAAGAATGGTGCACATACTTCTATAGCAGTTTTCAGATCTTCACTTAAGACACAGTGGTATTCAAAGGATTCACAGTTGCTACTATCTAAGAGTAAAGACGAGCAGTTCTTTTGCCGGGCAGCTATTTGATATAATGTGTCATTTGTAGGGCACCCTGCCACATTCGTTACCGTCTGCAGGGATGCATTGCATTTTACAAAAAATGCCTGCACTGAAGCTATCTGAAAAAGAAGATGTGTTTGTGAAACACTATACGCCCGGCAGAAACAAATTTTAAGTTTCAAAAAACTATTTTTAGCATAGAGTTCACAGACAATGTGCTTAGGTCATTGACCTTAGTGTCATTTGAGAGAATTTTATTAGTGGATTATGCATATCAAATATGGAATCTCTATCTCCTATGATTCAAAAGTAATGGCGAAAGTTCGATAAAAATCTATTTTTAGCACATAGGTCACAGTCAAAGTCACAACTTACGTACGCATTTCAAATCTATATCCTATGGGTCGAAAGCTAGGGTAAAAGTTCGAAAAAGCTATTTTAGCATGTAGGTCACAGTCAAGGTTACAAGGTCAAACTTGGTGACTTTCGAAAGAACTTTACAGGTGGAGTATGCATACCAAATATGAAGTTTCTTTCTCTTAAGGTTCAAGAGTTATGCCTTAAGTTAAAGTTGACAACAGACAAACAGCTAAACAGACAAAAAGACAAAAATAATATACGCCTCGGATCTATCGATCCGGGCTCATAAAAAAGTAACTTAAAAGCTTATATTTGATGCTAAAATCGATTGACAAAATGAATTATACAATAAATTCTGTACATTTCAAAATAGGTTAATTAAAAATATACATGAACATGCCTGTTTTAATGTAGAACCCCCACAGGAGAATCATCATCATCATCATTTATTTGGTATCATGTAATCATACATAAAACAAGAAAACATTGATGTAACCATCAATTGTCGCCGGGGAAATAAATAAAGTAAACAATGGAAATGAGTCTTAATCGTCAAACCGCTTTTTGATATGTGTGAAAAAGACATGCGTCTAAATGATCGAGACGATAGTCGAGAATATTTTGAAAACTTGTCGTTGGATGAAAATCGAACAAAACAATACCCTTTAAAAGTTTATTAATTCCTCAAGTAAACGTTGGTTGCATAAAATATAAATTGAAACGTGAAACATGCATCACCTATATTCAAAAATGTATTTCACTTTAAGAATATGTAGTTCGTTTTTATGCGGTAAGTAAAATTCTATGTTCTAAAAAAAGGGACCTGTCGTTTTCTCGATAGTTAATGATAAGCAACTTTAAATATTAAATATGAATAGCATATATATTTCTATATCTTCACTTTATGGAAGTAAATATATTATGAATCTCGTAATTTACAAAGGGAAAGAATATTCTGATTAACAATCTTTGTAATGTTTAGAAAACCTTTAATTCTGAGTAACTTGTCCCACCTCAATCCCCATACACCAACACTTAAATGTATATGTACAGATGTATAGAGCAGCCCGGTCCTCTGGAAAGAAAATCTAAGGTGGTGTTTAAGGATTGGTGTAAGTCAAGGAAAGATTTGTTAAGCGATTGGGCAGCGAATAACTTTTAGAGTTAACTACTCCTTAGGAAAAGGAAACAAGTGTACCAAGTTTGATATCCCCTTTATACCACGTTTATGCAAAGGGTTCTCAATGCATTGAGCGTTCCATGTTTTCAAATGTCAGTGACCTATGACTTCGCGACTTAACACAATAAACAAAATTAAATATAAGCTATCCACTCACAAGCAAAAGTAAAGTGTGAGGATTTTGTTGTCCCCCGCTTGAAAAGTGGGGGATATTGATTTAGGTCTGTCCGTCCGTCCGTCTTTCTGTCTGTCTGTAATGCTTTCGTTTCCACATGATATCTCGTGAACCCCTTGAGCTTTCGCAATGAAATTTTGCATAGCAACTCCCTATGGACTAAAGAAGATCCCAATTGATTTTGAGGTCAAAAGGTCAAAGGTCAAGGTCATACATTTGCAAATTCTGTTTGTTAAAACACTTTCGTTTCCGCGCGATATCTCGAGAAGCATTTGAGCTTTTGCGACGAAATTTTACATCACAACTTCCTGTGGCCTAAGAAGGACCCCTATTGATTTTGAGGTCAAAAGGTCAAAGTTCAAGGTCAAAAATTTATAAATTATGTCTGTATGTAACACTATCCTTTCCGGGCAATACTTCAAGACGATTTTGAGCTTTTGCAATGTTTATTTTAAACCAAAACTCCCTAGGACCTCCCTCCACTCTCAAAGTGCCCCCGTTTGTTTCATTAGTATTTATTGTATTACATGTCGCTATTTTAGCACAGGGGCATGGGGAGAGTTATTAAGTATAAAACAGGTTCTCGGCGGACTTTATATTCTTATTACATCTATTACAACTGTTTGATAAAGGTTAAATTAGACACCGTGCCTTGTATAAAATTTTGATAATACCGAACGTGAATATATATAATGTATGTGACTTCATTTTTGCACATTATTTACGCCGGTTTAAAGCCGTTCCGTGGCATAGTGGTATGTCTCTCGCTTCATGGGTGAGAGATCCCGGTTTCCAATCTCGGTCGATCCATTTACTTTTTTTTATTCGAAATTCTTTTTTTAACTAAAAGATAGTATTCAGCATGTGAAATGAAAAATTAAGGAGGCCTGGCTTGTACAAACTCATGAAATCATCATTACCGTGTGATAAATATTCCATATAAAAATAATCTTCTATACACTTGATAAAGAATAAGCAATCAAATCTTTATATCCATATTGGCATATTTCTAATGGCTTTATATCAGAATTTACATGTTGCTTCTATTTTAATGGACCTCTCTAAGGCTTTTGATTGTTTGCCACATGACATACTATTAAGTAAACGCTGCCTATGGTTTATCTCCAAATTCTGTCTCCATTCTAGGAAGCTACTTGTCTGAGCGCTTTCAACAAGTGAAACTTCAGGGAGTTGACAGTAGTTGGGTTGGTACATGTATTAAAAAGGGAGTACCACAAGGTTCCATCCTTGGACCACTGCTCTTCAATATTTTTATTAATGACATTTTTTATTTTATTAAGAACGGGTCTTTATATAATTATGCAGATGATAATACTTAAGCATACTGGCATAAGGATTTTGACACTGATAAATACTTTACAAGATGAAATTTCTGTATTATTGAAATGGTTTAAAGAAAACTGCATGCAAGCCAATCCATCTAAATTTCAGGCAGTTGCCTTGGGTAAGAAAACTTTTGATAAGAACCCTGTATTTAAAATTGATGGTGCAGAGATTTTGTGTAATGAGACTTTCAAATTATTGGGAATTGATATTGATTTTATGCTCAAATTTGATGTCCATATTAGTAATATCTGTAAAAAAGCTGCCCAACAATTAAATGTGTTAAAACGCATTGGCTCAGTATTAAATCCGGCAAACAAAATTACAATATTTTATAGTTTTATTTTGTCAAATTTTAATTTCTGTCCTCTTGTATGGCACTTCTGCACCAAGAAAAATACCAAGAAAGAGCTTTACGTTTTATTAATGAAGATTTGGAGAGTAGCTATGAGTCATTACTACTTAAAGCAAAATTACCATCATTAGAGATTAGAAGAATGCGTAGCATGGCTCTGGAATGTTTTAAGATTTTACATGACCTTTCTCCTAGATGTCTGTCAGACTTAATGAGTTTTAAGAAAGTGACATATACAATTTTAGATATTCAAACATTTTAGAAATACCAAAAGTGAGAACTACATCATATGGCAAAATGTCTTTTAGATATGCAGCACCAGTTTTATGAAACTCCTTACTTGAAAATGTCAAACCAATTTTTTACAGTTCAAATCTATGATTGCCTCTTGGAGCGGTAAGGACTGTGAGTGTACAGCCTGCTCCACTAGGTAAGTTGTGTCTGTGCATGTGTGTCAGTTTTTCTTTTCTTTTTTTTCCCTGTTATGTTCTTTTTATGTCTCTGTCGATGTACTGTTGGCATGTTTGTAAAATTGTGACTTATAAATGTATACCTGTTGCTTTCTCTATGCATCTGTGCTGTATTGTTTATGTGTTTGTACATGTGTGTTTTTATATGTATCTCTAACTGATGATGTCCTTTAAATTAGACTGTGTGCTGTATTGTTGCAAGTAATTCTATGCTTATATAGTGCTGCATGTTTTCATTGTTTTACTGTTATGTATATGTTAAACATGTCAGTCAAAAGCTCATTAGAGCTTGTGTTACTTTTTAACTACCATACTGACTTTAAATAAAGCTTATTCTATCTCATCTAGTCACGGGGATCTGAAACCCACCCACCCCCAACCCATGAACTGCGCATGGTTTACTTTTTCCCTAAGCGGGGGACACAAATTCTCTGAATTAGCTTGTTTTTTATAGCAAAGGAATGGGAACTTAATTAACACTATCCAGCTATTCCCAGTTTGACCTTTGACCATGTCGCCTCAAAATTCACATGAAATAACTCTAGCGCTGGAACCAATGTACCGGTTTTGATACATGTCAAGCAAAGAGTTTTATAAGAATCAATTGAGATCTTGATTTCTGACCTTGTGACATTAAATTTACACAGAAAGGTGAAACCAATGTGTTATATGTTTGATGTCAAGCAAAAGGTTCTTCAGATATTGAGACGCCGATATTATCATATCTTAATGTGCCTCAGAGCTCTTGTTTTGCTTGTAGTTGAACGTCTTCTCGAGAATTTTTCACTCATATGGAGACGCCAACACTTGCAGTTGGAGAGCTGCATGCAACATTTGTCCTATTCTCAGCACTTAGGGCCATTGAGCAGGGAGGGATTTTTTCGACTAGCACCTACTGCGACCGGCCTCATCCGAAGAACCGGTCTCCACTTCGCTTACTACATGTAGCAACTCGCAACCTTACTCCGCGACTCTAGACCAAACGCTCTTACCACTGCGCCACGCTGGCGATTGAACCTCAGTGTACTTTGGTGTACATGTACTCTGGATTTTTTCAGGCCAGCAGATGTTCCTTGAGAATTTTCTATACCTATGTCTTGAGAAAAATGACGTTTATTTACGTTTACGTTCGATTTTGGAACTCGAGATTACTAGATGTAGAAAAGTAATCGACTCTTTGGGGGTACCGTGCAAAGTTTGAAGTATGTCAAGCCAAGGGATGTCAAGGTATTGAGAAGACAACACTGGGTCTATCGTCCAACTAATGACCGTGTATTGACTGTCCGACCGACAGGTGCAAAATGAGACTCATTTAGCAAAGACAAAAAAAGGACAAAAAAAATCAATGTTATTTTTCTTCCTTTTACCTTTAAAAGCTGAATGATGAAGAAAAACAATCCAAAATATTTCCCCATACTGGTGGCATCATCGTCCAGCTCTCTTCTTCTGGCGTCACATTATTGCAGAACAATTGGAATCTAAAGAATTGTCATAAGTTGTTATATGGGGTAATCTTTCATACAATAGCCCGATTTTTGAAAGGGTATTACATGTTTTTTGAAAAAAAGGTTTTTAAAACGTCAAACATTTTCTTTAAAATGCACAAATATAAAATACAGATGCATTAATATTTCAAAAAGAATTTATGGCAAATAAGATACAGAAGTTTTATGTGTACGTTTTTCTCATTTTCTCTATGGTTAAAACTAAACATCATTCCTTTGACTTAATAAAAGATCTTAAATGAATTTTTCGTTTTAACAGCACCCCCTCCAAAAATATTTATATATACCAGGGATATAATAAAATTGAGAAAAAAAGAATTTATTTTCATGCGTTTATAGTGACTACACTATTGTATAAAGTGTATCAATTTTGCAGAATAATGAGTAGATATTAAGTTTTGCTATAAAAAGGTGTACAGGGCGATGAAAATTCCCCTCCATGAGGAAATATTATCTCAACGTTCGTGGAACAATTTTACTTACTACAATTACGTTTTCAGTAATAGTAACTTCAACACACACACACACACCCTCACTCTCACATACACTCTCTCACACACACACATATATAAATATAATATATGATCATTTATTTTATTGAATAATTTATTGGAAGATATATTTGTTCTGAAAGTCGCCAGGAAATCCATGCATGTATTTAAGAGGATTACGGGTTTATTCATTGGAGCCATAAAAAAAGTAATTTTAGATATAGTTGGGTCAAATCCCCATTCTATACATGAAGTTAAAAAATGGTGTCTGAGATCATTCTATATTTTCATATAAAAACTCTATTATTCAAATTACACTGACATGCAGCAAAGACGAGATTTCGTGGCCTTGAGATTACATGTAACGTGTTCGGTCTTTGATTCAGCTAACCGCGAGCTTTGGAGATCGTGTACAGTATATATGAAGTTTTTCTCTCTTTTTTTCATAACCTTAAAAACCCTATGTAAAATATCACTTATCTATCAATAAGGTTTTCAGTATACAATAAAGGAACCAAATATGTTAAAGATTATCGTGATTAAACTGAGAAAACAATATTTGAAAAATGTAAGTCCCCCCTTCCTAGTCATGTGTAGTCTTAAATCTTACGAAATATTATAAAATGTATTAATGATTATTTATAACGTAAATTTTTTTTATAAACTTTACAATTTCAAATGTCTTTTGCAGGGCGGAGAATTGTCCTCGCCTAGTAGGTCTCAATTAAAATATTAAATTTCCTGTCTCTGCCAGAGAAAAATTATCTTAAAAATCAATTTAAAATGACAGAGGCAGTCAATGATGGAAAGTGGTGGGGGTTTGTCGTTTGACAGATGAATCTTATTCAACTCCCAGTGGCGTAGCCAGGGTACTTTTGATGTGGACGCCTGAATAGGCGGGGGATTTTTGGGGCCGCCTTAAGGTCCCCAATGGGCCTAGGGAGAAGCCCTGGTGTGGGCCCAGAGGTGGAACCCCAGGAAGCTGAAGAATTTTTGACGGTTTCGATGTACATACAGGTGTATTTGACCTTTCTGATAGCATTTTTCTTACACTTTTTCAGTTTGTTACGCAACCACATATGAGGTCTGTACTTTCGTTATACAAAATGCGGACAGTCACTCAAAATGAGGAAGGATATATGTTCAATAGTGTTGTTTGACGAACCCACGAAAACAATTTTAGACTTCTGAAGTTCGACAAAATACGTATGGTAACATACGGTAGTTGGTTAGGGTGGTTGACTGCTGTAGACAGACCGCGTAATTGACTGATAATCAGGCTAGCATTAATATGAAAAATGCACCTCTAAAGATTGAAAATAATAAAGACAGAAGAATTCTTTTCAACACATTTTCTTGGACATTACCTATGTACATTGTATACATTTTAATAAAATGAATGTTCATAAATATTCACAAATCTGGTATCTTTCATAACTTTTTGCAACAAAACATATAGAATATACTGTTGGTTTTAAGGTAGTGTTACGGATTCAATACTTGAACAGGCCTTAGTATTTTTTAAGGTTAAAATGAATTTAACCAAATTTTCGATTTTTGATGTTCATGTTTAAAGCTGAGTTATGATTTTTGAAGTCTCGCATGAATCTGCTATTAGGTTAAAAATTTTGGGGAAATATCCGCGTTACAGAAGTTTAGCATCATGATTGGAAGTTAATTTCCAGTAATGGAAATTGAAATTTTGGGCATTTAATAAAATGATCTTTGGTTTTAAGGGAGCCAACTGGGGTTTTATTGTGTGAAATCTACAATTACACCTGGAAAAAAAAAACCTCATCAACATTCGATAGTAAACCAAAAGATCCGGGAAAATCTTCCGTATTTTCCCATAAAACTGATTCTGTTCATTTTCACTTATTTTTTTCCATAAATTATACAATGTTTCTAAGTATTTTTTTTTTTAATTTCATTTTCGAATTATTTACTAATATTGCGCAAAAATGATGAGAACGATTTACAATATAACATCTGTCGCTCTCTCTCTCTCTCTCTCCTCTTTCTTTCTTTCTTTTTTTTTTTGGAAAATGATGTGGACGTTTGTGCGTACAAACGTACGCCTGGCTACGCGCCTGACTCCATAGGTCGCATCCGGACTACTTTTTACTTTAAGAGGCCCCACTTCTATTCTTGGATCCGCGCCAATATATACGCATGCATACCCCTTTCCTTTTACTAGAAAAAAAGGAGAAAACGCCCTTAGATATAAGTGGGTACGTTGATAGCCATCAAATTTACAAAGCAAAGAGGAAACATAGGAAATATAATGGCTAAGGAAACTATTCTTCCCCGACCTTTTCCCCCATAACTTCTTCCGTGCACATTTTTCCCTCAATCATGAACTGATAAATGATAAGATTCAACTATCATATGTAGAAGTTGTATAGAGAAAATCATATAATTTTTTGCTATATTGAATCATGATAGATGTAATAAAAGAGCGAAAATGAATGAAAACTAAAAAGAAAAACACTTACCAGATGAAAATATATTATTGTTGGGCAAATTCCTATCTACTTTCGGTTTGAAATTGATATACGAGTTACCGTTCGTTCCTTACTGAGATTCTGAAACATATGACAGGATCCATTTTAAATACGTTTCACTGATTCATTGACCTTTTCAATTTCTCTTTATCAATGCATTTGAGTAAAATATTTTCCTCCATAATAAGTGTCCTTATATGTCTCTTTGAATTCTGCGAATTTGTCTGAAAAGGTATATATAATTTATGCATTTTGTAGGGGTTGTGTCTAAATATCACGAGCCTGAGGTATACATGAATATTTATGAGGTTAATCTAAAGAAAAAAAGGAATCCGATCTATCATTTTATTCCTGGAATTTTTTCATTCATATACACACATATTATTACAAAGCTAATTGTAGTCCTTGACCAAGGAAAATTTTGATCACAAAAAGGGAAAAGTAATTTGCACAATGTATTCTTTTGTATTGTTTTCATTTCAATAAATACAGCGCGATCACGGGCGCCTGTGAGCTCGATCATGAGCTCATATCCTATTGAAAAAAATGTACGGGTCATTGTATTCAAGAAGATTTATTACTTAAATTAAACTATATTCGTTGATGTTTTGATTATTATTTGTGTAACAATAACAACACGATTTAATTAAAAATCGGACTAATTCTTGTCCGAATTATTTTGAATGATTTCGCGCGCGTTCCTAATGTAAACAATACCGTATAATCCCTATTAACCGCCCCTACCCCTATAAGCGCCCCCCTGGGTCTTTTTCAATGTGTCAGGAAATAAGGGCCCCCTTTACAGTGATCAAAATCATCCAAAATCGTATCAAAAGTCCGCCATAATGAAGAAAGTGAAAATGAAACTTTGTTTTTTGGTAACTCATACACAAAATATTCTTGAAAGTAAGATTTTAGAACGACCTAATCATGTATTTCTGAAAGTGAAAGTTAAACATACAAGTACAAAATTTGTTCTCCTTGTCTATTCCCTAATTTCGAAGTGGGAAAATGAGTCATATAGCATAATTTGAGTGGATTCTTGTAGTTTAAAGGAAGGTAAGACAACTTGTAGGGATTCTCTGTTATTTGTTTTATTTTTTCAAAAGATTTCTTGAAGTTAAAATATGACATTCAAACTTTTAGTAAGAATATCAAAATAACCGCCCC
>PRKT01001434.1:40031-84492 GCA_003671525.1 Saccostrea glomerata
AAAAACAAAAGATCGGCGGAAGAACTTTATCCGAAATAGTTAGAATATAAAAATTGGCAATTTTTTGTAAGTTCTCTATATAATCCTTTATAGAATCTGCCGCCATTATAGCTCCAATATGGCCAATATGAGCAGAATGAACACCATTTCTCCATATGGTGTACATTATTATACATTGTATATTATTATACTGTAAGAATAACCATTTAGTGAAAAAAGTGAACGTTTTGTAATTATATTCGATTCAAGCTTCAGTGAAAACTTTCAGCATTTTCAAAATCCTCAAAATTCACGTTTAGTCATAGATACCTCCAGTAGTGATTCTTCTGCTCACTCATATAAAATGTTACTTGAACCTTCATGATTTTCCAAAAGAAATGTAATTTATAAGTAAAATACAAATAATTATAACATAGCTTGCGGGGCAAAATTGGACAAAAAAGACACTACACCTTTGCAAGTTTATGAATGAATAATATACATTTTTGCCTGACGTCACGGCGTCAGGCTGTATAAGGATTGATAATTGCTTGATCCGAAACTAATAGATCATACCCAGAGAGCTAGATTTTGTGCAAACTGATTTACATTGGAAATCTTTTACCTGCATTTTAAAAGAAACAATTTTCAGGGATACAATGATTTAACTAATGCAAAATAATGCAGTATTTACTTTGTTTACTCTGTATGCATGAAACAGATTATTCCATGTGATTTACCGTTTCAACTTTTTTTCTGCATTTCTATACTACTGGATCAGTCCATTTATATTCTACGAAAAGGGTGAATCGCTCTTTTCGCGCCTTTTCTTAGTTTGTTCTATTGTATGAATGGGGGTGCTAACTTCCATGGAAATGGAACTCCAGTCTAAAAATTTTATCTTATTCCTTAAAACAACATATGAATCGTATGTATCAGAATATGGACATGTAAACAAAAGAAAATTTCTCTAATTTGTTTCCCCTCTGTTGGTTTATTCCAAATTTTAATGGACTAGTCCAATCACCACAAACGATCGACGCAGTTCAACCAGATTCCAGACGATTTGACGAAAGAAACTACCTGTGCGAAATCTTGGATTTCTTTTCCACAAAGGCCTAAATGTTGGTTTTACCTATTTCGTTCTCAAAAAAATTATAGTATCCACCTTTCAGAAAAAAGATCAATGAACACAAACTACTACTGTTTACTTCATTGGAGAAAATACTTTCCTATAACATATGTATTTATAGTTAAATCCATTCTCTAAAATGTTCACAATGAATGTTTTGACAACATATTTCAGAATAGGTGTAGCTTTAAAATTAGATCCAGGGATAGATCAATCTACTTGCAGAAAGTCAATCGCATCATCTCGGGTCTTTTCGTCAGAGGTCGAAAAACAAACTCGAATGTATCGACATCATCGGATGTTAAAAATTTCTGTTCATAGTAAAAACGGAGTTGTAGTATATTTCAGATTATATCATTACATTGAATAAAGTTAACTCCATATTCCACAGATAATAGGTCTATATACAACATCCATGCTTTTATTTCAAAGTTTGTGAAAGGGGGGGTGTAATGGTGTATAAATTAAAGGCCCGAGGAGTGGGACCGAGGAGTTGCGATTGGCAGAAATCCCACACACATTAACTATTCTGTTAACAACTCTTCAGAATGCAGCATAGGCATCGTTCTTCTAAAAGTTAAATAATTAAATATTTTTACAAGGTTCTCAAATAAAAAGACATATTTCAAACACAAAAAAGTATTGCTCAAAAGGTTTATAACTTCTCTTACAGATATTGATTGATTAAGTCAGGCAAGCTTTTTGAAAAGCTGTTACTTGTGTCATTTTGAGTTATCCCTCTTATCAGAGTATTGGTCAATGTACCTTAAATGTTTTTTTTTAATTCTAACTTTGAAGCTTATATCAGTTCAGTCTCTCTCGAGAAAAGTTTTTACTCAATTGCAAGTTATTTTTATATTTACAGAAAACTTTTACATATCTTCTTCTTGGTGGTCAGTGAATTTCATATTTTCATTTGGAATTTCATTATTTAAAGGATAAGTTTTCGTCATTAAAATGAGAAAATAAGAAAACAATCTTTGTAGTATTGGGAGTTACAGGGGTTGCAACCCCCTTTAAAGTTGTAAAAAAAAAAGAAATAAAAAAAAGCCCACGGGCCTCATTGGTCAATTGAGTAGGGAGTATCATGTAACAACATTTATTCAGATTTTGATTTGTGTTTAAAACCAAAAGCCATGAAATTTTAATTGCGGCACCATTGTTTATCATAACGATACACTTAGCATGCTTACTTTGTATATTTAATGCACATAGGTAGATGAGAGTAATAAGGAGTAAATGCATTTCATCTTTATGACCAGCCGTGTACCCTACCCCACAGGAACCACTAACCCCGGGGTTATACATTTCAAAATTTTGCATATTCTATCTAAAATTTTATTTCATGATAAACGGTTGATTAATTCCAAGGAGCAGATTTCAAAGCATTATTTTTTTCAAAGTACCCCCCCCCCCCCAACCTTACCTCTGACCTAGGCACCCTGAAATTAATTAATAATCATTGGCATAATATACAGGAACAAAGGAAAATATTTTCAAAGAATTCATGCATTTTTACTATATAATAATTAGAGCCCCACCTTAAAACAGAACTCCTGATCGAGGGCCCTGAAATTCACAAATTGGGAAGAAGCATCCTTCCTCATCTTAGCAATTCAAATGGTTCATTGGTTTAATATCCAGGAGAAACTTTCTAGAGAATTTTCAATATATAATCAATAGAGTCCAACCTTCACCAGAACACCTGACCAAGGGGCCATAAAATTCACAATTTTATGATTTTTTTTTAACAGTCTTATTCAACATAACCATGTAATTGGTAACATTATTTTGATCCCGAAGAGCAGAGAAGGGGAATTTAAAAGGATAAATATATATGTATTTTCACTATATTATCAATAGACCCCCCTAACACCATAACCCCCGACCCAGGGGTCATGAAATTCACAATTTGGGAAGAGACATTTTTGTTCATCATAACTTTGTACTTAATTGTCGGTTTATTCAATGCTTAAGAGCAGAGAAGAGGATTTTCAAAGAATTTATGCATATTTTACTATATAATCAATAGAGCCCCGCCCTAATTCAAGAACCCTTGACACTGGGGCCATGAAATTCACAATTTTGTGATGCCAAATAAATTAAGGACTTGTGTCTCAAGAATGTTCCCTCACTGGCGAGTGAAACTATGAACAGACTATGTTCAATATTTTTAACTCTCTTTGACGATTGTTATGAAGACAAAAAATATAATGTCATGTTTTTTTGTATGTGCATTCTTGCGCTTTCAATATAAATAAATTGATTCTTACAAGTAAATGCAACAATTAATTATCTTATTTGTGTTTCTAAGGACGAAGAAGAACTCACTGTGAGCTCTTAAAGCAATGCCTGTGCGAAGAGAAGATTCGGACTACTGCACATTCATTTGATAGAAGTTTTTGACACAGTAATTTGGACCCACGATGCATCACTTATTAAAGCTACGTTCTTACGAGAATAACAGCAAAAGCTCAACTAAAAGTAAACAATCCCTGATTTAATGGATAAATATTTAAGATAAATAGTAAACAAAATGTTCTTCATTTACTTTCAGCACTTTCAGTCATCTTTTTATATTTACATCCACTGAATATTTTCTTCTTTATTTCTTAAGAAAACCCATTGTGTTAATCACTGCATGAACTACAGTAGGCATGTCGCCTGTACAGATTTCTTGATCAGTGGCTGTTCCATCAATGAAACGTATAAAGACGTTCGCATCATTAAAACAATAATTAATCTTAATAATCCTACTTTAGAGGATTATTTAAACAGATATACATATAAACAATATAATGTCTTTATTTGTTTGCTATTACTGGAATTAACAGTCGCAGCTATTGCAGAAAAAATTACATAACCTGCTTACGCGGGTTCTGTATTTTTTCTGGAAAAGCTGCTTCCGCTAATTCCAGTAATAACAAGCAAAGAAAGCATTTTATTGTTTCAGGTAGGACCAAATAGATAGGTCAAATTTTTCCTCAAATTCAATTTTTCTGAAACTTTGATATTTTATTCTAGGATACAAAATCTCTCTTTATATATGATATGAAAGAAATTCAACCGCACATTTTTTGCCCACATAGTCTGAAATAAGGCCTATCAGACCCCTGTAAGAAGATTGTGAAATCAGACATTCTACTTGAGAATGAGCCTTATTTTAGAATTTCCTATTGATCTATTGCAAATTTGTGTGATACTTTTCATAAAGATAACCTTTTTGTTACTTTAAATCAGTAAGTCACACTGATACTGGAAAATATGGGTAAAATTTTAAGTAAAATAGAACATACATTGTGTTAGAAACTGAAAATTCACATGTAAATAGTCGACAGTTTAAATTTTCTTAAGAGAAAATGTATGATTCAATTTTTACAAAAAATTAACAGAATGATTCAAATGGGTCCTAAAATAAAATGTGTAAAAATAAAGAAAATTGAACCGATGGTTTCAGATATTTTGGCGATTAAAAAAAATTCAATGGCAAAAAAAACTTAAAGATTCAGTAGATGACGTCACAATATTTGACCTTTAACCTCTTGATATGACCTTGACCTTTGTAGTACATAAAGAATAGAGACTCCTTATATATGTGTCCAAATATCACCCCTCTATTATTTATGGAACAAAAGTTGCACTGCATTTTATAACAGACTGTTACATGCTTGTTTATTGCACTTAGATAACGTAAACACATTCCAAAATGTAAGCTCCCAAGTGTCCAATATATAGGTTTCTCTGATTTTTTTCACATAATATATCACAAATATGCCAAAACTTATTATTTTTCTTTCAGGGATCATTCATTGTTGTCAATATAGTAAAATTATTCTTTTTTCCTTCAGCACTTTTTAAGAAATGGGATAAAATAGAATCCACGGGTGTTTTGTCCTACCTTAAGTAAATGTAACTTACATACGAGGTCCTGTGACGTCAAAGTCTAAACGCACGTACCAAATTAAATGTTACGTGCATTTGACGAGCCCGATCTAAATTATAAGAAAATAAGTATCTGCGCTCGCCATATAACGGTCGCATGCTCAACATATTAGTTGATTCTTGCATTGCATTTGAGATTTTTATGCTTTCTTTCGTTTTCTAAAATATTAAACTTTAAGCATTTTTATCAACGAAGTTGCCTTTATTATTTAAAATTTCAGGCAAGAGATTCATAGCATTGTTGTCAATATAGATAGTACATAATTTTATAATTCTAGGTATTGCATGCTCTGCTCAGTCTTTTTTCTTATAACAGCGGAATTATTCTAGAGACCTTACTTCCTGTTTTGCTTTCGTTTTGAAGGGGATATTTAATTATATTTTTTAAAGGATAATTGAAAAAGAGATACCTATTTCATCAAAAGAGTTAATTTTTAGCTTAGTTAGATATCTCTTTCTGAAAATCTTAAAAGATATCTCTCTAACTAAGAAAGATATCTCTGTTAACTTTGTCAACCTTGTTAAAGAGATATCTCTCTAACTTTTACAAAATAATATACTAGTATCTCTCTTAAAGGGATATCTCTCTAGGTTATAAAGATATCTCTCTAAGGAAAAGAGATATCTCTCTTACAAAAAGAGATATCTCTTTTGTTTAAAGAGATATCTCTCTAAGTTATGATGATAACCCTATGATGTTAACCCTATTAGTCAAAGAGATACCTCAATCAGCTAAAGAGATATCTCTATCAGCTAAAGAGAACTCTCTATGCTAGAGAGATATCGCTCTTATATCGCTCTTATTAAACGATTGTTTTTATTTTCACGAAAAAATAATAAAAGGGCTTGCCATAAAGATCACTTGGCATAGCTAAAACTGACTTTTGTATAAAACGTTCTGTAGATCACTTAATTTTCGCGACACCTTATTTTCGCGAGATAGTCATTGACTCTTTATAAGCGACACAAAATTTTGACGAATTGTGGTCATTGCTCTATATAATTCTAATGAATTCTATTATACGCGAGAAGAAATTTCCTCTAGACCACCGTCTCGCGTAATTACGCGAAAATAAAGTTCTCGTGAATAAAAAGTAATTTACAGTAGATACTTCGGACCTGCACAAACAAGTTTCAGCAATAAGTTATCGTTCATAACAGCGAACCTTCGCGGCAATTGAAAGGCTTTCCTTATATGGAATGAGGATATGTTATTGATTTTTTTTCTCTTAATTCTCATATGTATATATAAGGTCTTGTCTTTGCAGATCGTATGATTACCAGCATGTCTGTTTAAGCAGCGTAATTTTCAAAAGGTAAGATACAAGCTTATTTTTTTAAAGATGGGTGAGTGGTAAACATCATAAATTGCAAGAAGAATTATAGATATCCAAATCAATGGGCAGATCTGTACAACTAATGATTAATAGGGAAGTACAGTGGTGTCTGGGGAGGGAGTGTCTCATAAACTGTAATTCTAGAGTTGGGTTTTCATCGGCGGCAATGGCAGACAGACATTCTTCAATATACCTCCCGCTTGAAAAACGGGAGGGTTATAGTAATCGGTACGTCTGTACGTCCGTCTGTTACGCTTCGGGGTACCCATCTCTTATCCGCAACTCCTCTCATACCACTTCATGAAATTTGTTGAAACTCTCACAGAATCTTTATTACATATTACCATTGTGCACCTCTTTTTTTTCCTTTTTGATCCAATACATGTTTTGGGTTTCGCATAGAAAAACATGAACACTGCCATTATATTCATATGGGAGGCGGGGGGTATCATTTAAGTATCAGTCACATTATCAAGCGATGGGGTATCCGATGAGAAACCGATGCGTTTTAAGACGAAAATGGCGTGGTTGCCGGCCGGACACCACCAGTGATCGGACAGTGACTGAGGCCATTTTGCGAATCGGTGGGGTCATCGGTAGGAAATAATTCATAGTTAAATTTCAGCGATGTCTCCAACGATGCCTCACATCGCTCCTCATCGGCAACCCATCATTAACATATCTTTCAAGGATCGGCCGATGTATGGCCGAACATCGTCCAATATCCGTTGAATCTGAGGTCATCGGGGGATTGAGTGGTGTTCAACAGATAACGGCCGATCATCGGTCGATGTTCAACCAAACACTGGCCCGTAGTTGACTGATGCACAAACAATGTTCACCAATGTATGAGCGATGTAATATACACCGGCCGATTATTGTGGAATATCGTTTTATGATTAGCAATGCATCGCTGGGCCTTTGAAAGTCCGGCCGGCAAACACGCCATTTTTATCATAAAACGCATTGGTTGCCCATTGTATACCCATCGCTGGATAATGTGACTGATACTTTAAGGACTACTAGGCCGATGTGGACCAATGTTGGGGCATCGTTAACACAAGGGATTTCCACCGATTACTACCGGTCTACGGCTACCGGCCGGGAAATGTGAACTAGGCATTAGTGAGCTCATTGTGAACGCGATATTTAAAAAATCTAATTTAAATTTGAATAATGTTTAATACATATGTAAATATAAATAATAAAATGCTTTCTTTTTATTAATTACGAGCATTAATGTCACAGCTATTACAGACAAAAATTATTCCTGAAAATGACAATTTGTTGAAACTCTAGAACAGATGTAAATAAACCGATTTAAGCATTTGAAATATTTTGCTGTTTATTCAGATCTTCAAGCAGTTTTTTAAGTATTCAGACTAAACTTAAAACACTTCGTGATTATGCAATCGTTCCACAAACTAATGTAAAATATGCAGGAGAGATGTTTAAACTTTCACTTCCCGAAACGTTTTGCTTTTTAATAATGTCTGAAAATAACCCCTCCCTGGGGGAGATTAAATTAAATGATTAGGAAACAAATTATTGCAGCAAGAGGGAGAAAATAAAGGTGCAAATGTTCATTTTTGTATGATAAAAGACATTTAAGTTAATAATGTTAATTTAATGTTTGTCGTTAACGTTTGCCTTTAAAATTAACATATTTTGGGGAAAGAAAACATGCAGGAAAGACTCTCTATAAACCATTAAAAATAAACCAGTCCTATTTGACATAACAGTTGCTTTATCTATCTCTGATTCAATGGGCCGACGATCTGTATATAGTTAAAAAAATAATTTACATGTTTTTAAAGAAATATGTTTTATAATTATTACTATTCTAGTTACTTTTCCAGAAAATATTGTTCACCCCTACTAATTTGTTCGGAACTTTTTATTTTTCGGTGTTCTGCACATTATAAAACCCGATGAGTTCAGAATAGCACTGACAGTAGCTCTGGCGAGAGCTAGCGAGACTTCAGCGAGATAGGGTAAATTATTCACGGAAATGTGGCTAGGAAGTGACTAGCACGTGGAGACATGGTAAACAGAAAAGTTATGTTGTGTTTTACTTTTCAACACCCTATAATATCATTCTGTAGAAATGCACTTCAATCGATCTTTCTTGAATTCATTCAAGTTTAAATTATTTTTAAGTATTCTCTATGGTACAATTTTCTGCTGTCATGAATTGAAATTTTTTTTGGACAAATATTTTGCATGGGAACCGGGACTATATTTTTTGGCGTCAGATTAGCAAATGGGGCACCAATGTGACTTTAACTGACAAATCAGATGAATGAGATTGATTGATTGATTGTATATTGTTTAACGTCCCTCTTGAGAATTTTTCACTCATATGGAGACGTCACCGATGCCGGTGAAGGGCTTCAAATTTAGACCTATACTCGGCACTCAGGGCCATTGAGCAGTGAGGGTTCTTTATCGTGCCAACGCCTACCGTGACACGGGACCTACGTTTTTAAGGTCATATCCGAAAGACCCGTGACTTTCACTTCTAGTGCCGAGCGCTTGGCGAAGGAACAGCCACTACCTATGTTTACGTCTTAGGTATGACGCGGCGCCGCGATCGAGAATCGAACCCGGGCCTCCCGATCACGAAGCGAACGCTCTACCACTAGGCTACCGTGACCGGTTCAGATGAATGAGAATTGTATTATGGGTTACTATACGAATACTACAGGAATTTTACGCTTGATAAATTCCTTTATTGTACTTTGGTAAATACAACTGCCAGGTGGATTCCTTGGCCAACACACGTGATCACAAGTATAGTTATGTAAAAGAAAAAGTGTTTTGGCCATTTAAATGCTGCTCGTTTTCCTTATCTTTGAAATGCTGGTGTTCTGAACTTGACATGAACTACGTACATGTATATGTTTTATTAAACATATTTTCCTCTACTAAGTTGACAACAAATTAAAAACGCCTCTGATATTTTTAATAGTTTCTAATGTTTGCATTTTGTTCATAAGAACATTTTTTTTTATTTTGCACTCCATTGACATGATCATAGATTGACCTGAACCACGTGTTCGAAGTAACATGTAATCATGTATTTGGCGTAAACGTATTCAATCAACAATTGGTCAGTTGCTCGTGGTAAGATCCTCTGTGCGCATTTATTAATAGCAATAGCCATATAAGGCAAACAAAGGTTTGTCAGTGTAGATGATATTACACATTTTTTTACCAGCGTATCGGTCGCTATCGAGCTTTAATTTTTGCAGTGAAGTATAAGATTTATTATTGTTATCCCCCCTCCACCTTAAGCCACCCATTTATGTTGAAGATCATGAAAGTCTTTCAGAAAGGTGTGGAAACACACATTTTTCACAGGACATGTTACAGAAGAAACAGACTAAAGCAATTTCCTGTTTACTGCCAATTTTATTTATAAAACCGGATATACCCTATAACCTTTGAATAGGTAACCCTACACCACGTGTCTTGAATTTAAATCACAATAACATTAGTAGGGGTGTTGTTGCGAACAACTTATCGATTATTTACCTTGTTTATTTTCATGGTACACAGATATCTATGAAACCGTTTTTTTGTGTATTTAAGAATGTGGAATATTTATCGCACAAAAGATGTATGGATAAAAATTATCAAAATAAAGCTTTAATTACAACTGTGAACCGTATTCATAAGAGTCAAACATATCATAATGTTTTGTATGGCAGATTTTGCATTATATGCAAATAAAATGTTATTCCCATTTTTCATATAATTTTAATATTTTGTGTTAAGAAATTGGAAACCAAAGTTAATATTATTCTTTTCTGATTAAAGTTACAGTTTTTGTTCCCCGCTTTTGCGAAAGCGAGGGGACATTAAATCTCATTCGTCTGTCTGTCAGTCAGTCTGTCTAGCTGTCCATCCGTCACAAAAACTTTAACTTTGCTCATAACTTTTGATTAAGAGGAAGTTTGATTTTCATATTTCATATGTCTATTTCTTGTGACACGACCTTTCTTTCGGTACCTCCAAATTCAATCTTTTGACCTTGACCTTGGAGTTTGACCCACTTTTACAATTTCTTTTTTATACTTTTACTCTGACCCTAACTTTTGAATGGTAGATACTAGAACTTTTATATTTCACATATGTATTCTTTGTGGCAAGACCTTTCATTGGATATCAACAAATTTGACCTTGATCCTTGAGATTTCCATACTTATGATAAAACTTTAACCATGACCATAACTTTAAAACGTTAAGGGCTACGGCATACATACTTCACTTATGTAATCTTTCTGAGAAGTCCTTTCATTGGATAACAAGAACTTTTACATTCTGACCTTGACCTGGGAGTTTGACCTACTTTTTAAAAACTTTAACCTTGGCCATAACTTTTGAATGGTAAGGGCAAGGGCTTTCATTCTTTACATAAGCATGATAAGTAATCCTTGTGGGAAGACCTTTTATTGGATACCAAGAACTTTTACCCTATTACCTTGGCCTTGGAGTTTGACCTTCTTTTCAAAGTTTGGGTACCGATATATTTTTTGTAAAATCAAGTGTTGACAAGCGTCTAATATTAATCAACTTTGTGGCCAGTTTAGACTTAATTGATTCTCCTTTAATTAGAAGAAGAGCTCTTATTTACATGAAAGAAAATGACCAAATTTGAAAACTTTTCTTTGCCAAATAATAGTAGACAGCTTAACATATAATAATTCAAAAATGAAGTTATTTTTAGCGGATAAATTTGTTGACCTCCCAGCCTCCTTAAAGAAATTCATTAACTTCTTGTATTTGCTATACTGTAGTTTATTCTTAGTTGCAGATCAGAAGAGTTGTGGTTTTATATATTTGTCTTTGCCTTTTCCTCATTGACGTCAATTCGTTGAATGCAATCAAGGATGATTTTGGAAAACCTCTGTTATTACATCTAGGACTTCTTGGAGAGTTGTTTTAGTTGACGGTCATTCTGCTGTCATTAGCATTAGGATTCCTTTACAACAACCGCGACAGAACTGTAAAATAATGGAAGCAAATACTTCAGTAACCTTATCATCTACAATTTTGTCTCTGAAGGCAAAAGTCCTTTTAAAGAGGATTCTTAGAAAATTGCAAACAATAACAGTTTCATTTGTAGCCCCAAGCATACCTTAGGTCAATTACTTTGAAATGTTATTCAATAAATTACAATTACTTTGGATATTTTTTACAATTACAATGACCATTATAGTTACTCTCATTCAGAAAAAATGATTATTAATTGAATTACAATTCATATATGACACTACATTTCTATTCTTTATACTCTGTGCTCGGTCAATGTGCTGTTCCCGGGTCTATTTATCAGAGTGGTATTTGGTCATGGTTTTTGGATCAATTATTGTATTCATAAATCTGATGTGGCCAACTAGTCTACAGTTGAAATAAAAAAGTGGATAGGAACACCATCAATGTTTTAGTCCCCCTCTTACTTTCTTTTTTTTTTCAAGCGTATAGCACTAGTCATTAATTAACATTTGTAATATTTAATTTTAAAGGTGATAATAACCGGAACTAACTGTAGGAGTAAAAGTATAGATAAGAACAGACCTATTTCTGTACTCATATGAAGCAGAATTTGTGAATAATCTTATGCATGAAAAGAGGAAAACACTTGTTGTAGCCTTCAACTCTACATTTACATAAATCGACGATGTATTGTTTATTAACAATTGTAATTTCGATTTTTATCTCGATACGATACATCCTAGTGAGCTTGAGATAAAAGATACCACAGAGCCTGACACATCTGTTATATTGCTTATGATACTGTTAAGTTAACAAGGTCTAAAGTAATAGATTTTCAAAAAGCTTGCCTGACTAATGCCATCAGTATCTATAGAAGCTATACATGTAAGTATGTTAATTTATATAAGTTTACATTGGGGGGGGGGGGTTAAATTATTTCACTAGAATGAATTATGAAGATGTTGCACAAAACATCATGCATTCATTTTATGTTGTATTATACTCATCAGAGCAATGGAAAGAGAACACATTTTATTTCCAACGTATTTATCGTTTGTATCTCAAATAAAAAAAATGAAATCATGTACGTGTCCCGCTGTAGACATAAAGATCAACACCTCAGTCCACTAGTTCTAAAATTGTTTTAGAGGATGAAATAAATAAGGGGAAAAACTAATGTAATTGATTAATGTTGCAAAGCATAGCTATATGAGGTTAAACAAATTGATTCAACTGCATACAGCAGGAAAACAGCTGAAAATATGATGACTACAAGAAATTGGGAATCGTAACGATTAACTGACATGCAGAGTATGTTTAATAGTTTCTTGGGTATGCCAGAGCATCAACGATTGTTGGAAACGGATAAATAAAGCTCTATATGCTTAATTGACACAACAAACTTGACGGCGATACATGTATATTAATGGCGACAGGCGCGGATTCAGGAAGTTTTTTCCCAGAGATGAGGGGTCCACATCAATTATATTTGTACAAACAAAAATGCAATTAACTTTCTCAATCCTGAAATGTGAGAGGACATTTTCATAAGTCTATACTCTGTTTTTGTAGGAGGAAACCTCCCTGGAGGGGGAGGGGGTCGGGGTTTATGTTCAGATGTATATCTTTCCAGTACATTCTGTTAAGAGGTTTTTGTTCGTTTCGATTTTATAACTTCAAATGAAGTAACTTCTAACTCACTTCACAATATCACTGATATGTTTTTTTCCAAAGCTCGACCAGGATTCCGACAAAATAGAACATACAAACTTGATATAATTCATGCAGTTTTCATTTCCATTCAATAGAATGGTCCAGGAAAAGGGCGCAAAACTTACACGTGACATTTTGGCGCGAAATGATTGTGTCACCCCTCTACTGGAAGACAAATGGACTAATCCAGTAGTATAGAAACGCAGAAAAAAGGTCAAACGCACATGTCCGTATAAGAACTCGCGTGAAATAAATAGCTGTTAGCATGAAGCGAAAGGAAATAAATACATCAATATATTGCATCAGCAATATGGTTATATTTGTGCTAACTGTTGTTGCTGAAACACATGTAACAGAAGCCGATGATAATCAGCATGCACAAAATTTTGCTGGCTAACTGTGACCTCTTAGCTTCGCACCTAGGTAATATTGATCCTTAGTAATGCCTGACGCCATGACGTCAGGCAATAAATGACGATGTTTAAAGAGGTGTGTTTTTGATAATTTGTCGTCTTCAAATCATGACAAGTACCCCGAAAATAACTGAACGTGTGCATTCGCAGTGTGTAATTATCATGCATAGTCTCACAGTTCGCAGCACATTCAAAAACAAGGAATTGTGCCATGCGGTTTTAACTTATAGATAAGCGAGTGCTAACGTACAATGTATCATTTTGAAATTTTCGTTAATCTTGTGACAAAGACTTTTCCGACATGGGTTCTACCTTAAACTCTATTTATCCCGTACCTTACAGCAGTAATAGAATTGTGAAAAAATGAAGCATTTTGAATTTTTCATGACATTCAATTAAAAATGCTAGTCCTTCGGGTGATATCTATCAACCGAGATCCCGTGTTGCAGTAAGTGCTGGCACGAAAAAGATCCCTCACTCCTCAATGGTCCTAAGTGAGCGAGTAAAGGACAAAATTTGTAGCTCTCCACCGGCAAATGGTGAGGTTTCCATATGACTGAAATATTCTCGAGAGGGACGCTAAACAATACACAATCAATTCAAAATAGTGTCGACATTAACCTTACCATCTTTGTTTGTTCTAAAATAATTTTAATGATAAATAAATAAAAAAGTTAATAGAATATGAAAAACTTTTTCTGACAGACTGTGGGCAAAACTGATACATTTTCTTCATTTACGACTGAAAAAATCCCATATTTATGTAAGACCATTTTAGGCGGAGGCCGCTTGTTACATTTGCTTTTATGAACTTCAACATCTCAAGGTCATTTTTGCCCTCTTTCATTGTACTCCGAACGGATGTACCTCAAACAAAGGGCATACAACCCGCTTCTCATATTTGAGCGCTTCTAAATCTTTACAGTTATTGTCATATGAAAAGCGTGTATTGTGACTAAATTATAACAAGTTATTTTGATAGGTCGATATGATATCTCGTGGTGAGCTTGAGGTAAAAGATACAACAGAGTCTGACACATCTGTTGCATACTTGGATATTTTACTTTAAAAAAGTGAATGGTAACCTAACAACCAAACTATATGATAAACGCTATGACATTTTCTATCGACAATTTCCTTTACTATGCAGCAATATACCTTCATCACCTGCATACGTAGTGTATATATCTCAGTTAATCGGATACATAAGAGTATGCTCTACGTATGAACAATTTCTTAAACGAAGCAAATCATTGACAAGCAAGTTGATAAAACAAGCATATCAGCAGTCTCGTTTGAAGTCATCATTTCGTAAGTTCTATGATCGATCCAATGACCTTGTCAGCAAATACAATTTATCATTGAGTCAAATGCTGATTGCGTTTTTCATACTAATTGTTAGTCCATAATTTATACACTGAATTGACCACGGATTTTTCCGTTATTTCCGATTATGACAAGGAGCACATGGCGGGTGTGACCAGTCAGTAGGGAATGCTCACTCATCCATGGCACCTGATCCCACCTCTGATGTTTCGGAGGTCCCTGTTTGCTCTATTCCTATTTTGTTTTGTTTTATAAATTTTGATATTGAATACTGTTCGTTATCTCCATATCCTTCCTTTGATTAAATTTGAGAGAAGAACGAATGACTTCTCTGTGTATATATAATACGTAAACAAATGGGATTCAACATTTGATTACCACGGAGTCATGAAGCGATCCTTAGAAATATTACGAGAGACAAAATAGTTCAAATAGGTTATTACCTTTAAGAATTAATGACAGGTATACAGCTACTGAGGAACTAAATCTTTTTAATAATCTATCAGAAAATAGAAGAAAATATGTATGTAATTCCTTTTATCAATTTATTTATACCTACGTACTACTTTTGCGTAATAATCTAACATTATACGATTCAGTGTGAAATTATTGTCAACAAACCCACGTGGAGTACAAATGACTTATAGTTAAGTTACAGGCATTCGTTTCAACATAAGCAAGGTAATTCACGTTTTGTGGTAGCTTTTCTTTTATTGTTTTAAATCGAAAATGTCTCATTATACAGGCATGCTTTAGCTTTATAGTTATCGTACACGAAAGCGACGCATTCCTCCCTTTTAAGCCAGAGAGATGTAGATGAGACATGGAGATAACGAACAGTATTTTAGTTCAAAGTCCATAAAACAAAACAAAATAGGAGAAGAGCAAACACGGTCCTCCAAAACATCAGAGGTGGGAAAAGATGCCATGAAGGAGTGAACATCCCCTGCCGACCGGTCCCATCCGCCGTGTGCTCCTTGTCATGATCGGGATATAACGGAAAAATCCGTTGTCAAATTAATTTATAAATAATAATAATTAGTATGAAAAACGTCAGTCAGCATTTGACACAATGATGAATTATATTTGCTGTCATGGTCGTTGTATCGAACACGGAATTTACGAAATGATGACTTTAAACGAGGCTGTTGATACTCTTGTTTCATCAACTTGATTGTCAATAATTTGCCTCGATTTAGAAATGGTTCATCCGTAGAGCATGCTCTTGCGTATCGAATCAGCTGAGATTCATAGACTTCGTATGCAGGTGATGAAGATATATTGCTGCATAAGTAAGGGAAGTTGACGATAGAAAAGTTAAAGTCATCACAGTTATCTCAGAGTTTGGTTGTTAGATTACCATAAACGTCTTTTTCAAGTAAAACATCAAAATATGAAACAAATTTGTCAGATAAATTATACAACGATTGATAGTATGATACGTAAGAAAATTTAAAAAAAAACAACTAAACATAATGTGAGTCTATAACAAATAGAGTGATGATGTGCCCGACCCTCAATTATATATTTATAATGGTTTCTTTTTGCCTTGAGAAAACCAGAATATGTATCCATTCGATAAGTTTAATAGAAAATGCAAAATGACAATGTAATAAAAATCCTATGAAAGTATGTATGAGTATGAATTTTATGAGGAAGAATTTTGGATAATAGCAAAATACTCTCAAATTATAGAAAAATTGAAAGTTGTCCAAGTTTTGAAATTTAAAATACATGTATGTGTCAGAGATGTAGAAGCAAAGAGAACGCAAGGTGGAACTACTTTATGTAGGAATTCTGTATAGTTTCATTTTATTTTATTCAGAGGTTCGAGAAATGCTTTGAATAAGTATTGAGTATTTTCTATATTTTAGAGAAATAGCCCTGTCAATGTCTTCTTATGTGAAACCTGAAATATGAGTTTAATCAAAATAATAAAAAGGATGAATAAAAGTTCACAATATATGCATGTTATAAAGACCTCATCATTTATTTACATAGTAATAGCGGGAGTGGCAAGTTAAAATTTGGGTACCTTAACCACAACAGACGGGCGGACATCGGAAAGATAGAAGGACATTGCACCACTATCAATCCCCTGCTTTTTTTCAAGCGGTGGTCAAAGATAACGTTTCAGAAATTGAACTGCTGTGTTTAAAGATTGTTTTGCATGGTTGTTAATAAGCATTTAATGATGAATTATGCATTTATCGGTTCGACTGTATGGATCATACATACGAATCTTTAATAACTTTAATTTGAAATTTCTTGTCTGTTTCGTTGATATATGATCATTAAATATTGAATTGAATAGACTAATGTAAACGATTTAATCAAAGCCCATTTGAGTTGAATATAATAGTAATATGAAACTATTGTTTCCTCACTTTGGAAGATGAATCTTCGTTACATTTTCATCTAAAGTTTGTTCAACTTAACCTTCCTTTCTAAACATTTTAATTATCTTAATTTTCTAATACAGCTGTTACTTGTGTTTTATTATACAAAGCCATGAATGTTTCAAAATAGCACCATTTTCTATTCTTAGCACCATAAATCCCTGTGTTATTTTTGTGTTGCAATTTATAACGTCTAGTAATACATACTGACTGCCGTTGGTCAACTTTTTTCCTTAGTGTTATATTCACTTGGCAATAGAAGTACATCAGTGAAATAACTATCTGCTTTCCTTGTTGCATTACTAAAAATGATCATTTCTCGTCAGTTTTATATGTAATCAATGAATATTTCAAATTCTAAAAACAATGATCCATCAGTTCCTTAAAGGAATTTATTTCGGCTGTAAATTTAACAATGGTATGGGATGGAGGAACTTATTAAAGAAATGTTCTATACGAAATACCTTAAAATGATAAAAATAACACTTGTGAAAATTTGAATGTCTAATCGCATGTCAGATTCATTTCAAGACTTCAATAAGACTTCCTTTAAATATTTAGAGGTCCATATTTTTCTGCTCCTAATTTGATTTTTTAAACGGACATCTTAGTTTGACTAATGTTCGTTATCTCCACAAAATTTCCTGTTAGTAATTTCAGTAGGAAATGTAGCTGCAGATCTGCAGCTCTCCGAAAAAAATGTTTTACAGACCGGAGAGCTACAGTGCTATTCATTGTAGAAACTACATGTATTGCCCACAAACAGTTGCGCTAAGTTCTCTATTAATTCTTCCAAATTCTTACCTAAATCGTGAAAAAGATACCTCTTAAAATTCCTTACTCCTCTATGAAGTACTCTCGTTGTTGACATATCTTCATGAAGCACGTTTGACCGAATTATTTTGCAAACCAGAATGGTAGTATAAATAGACATGTTTGATGATCTCAATTTCAGGATCAGGATGGCTATAAGCAACAATTGTAAGGAATGTTTTGCTGTGGAAACAGTGAAGAATATGTTACGAACACATGGTTAGTAATATTTTGAGATGTCAGTTTAAAAAGACAGAGAAATAAATCACGAAACTGCACACTTTTTTGTGCGCAATAAATGTACAGTTTTTTTTTTCAATGATTGGCACTGTATCTCCACGGTCTATCATTTTTTTTTTGAGAGCTACATTTCAGCAGCTAGAAATGTTGGAAATGGGAATTATCCCTTTTTTCAGGTAAGTTGAATTTGTTTTTTTTTGTGGTTGTTCCTCTTTCAAAAAAGATGCAACCTCAATGAAGCCATCATAGGCAGGATCAAATGTCATATATCATTGAGAAGATAGCTTCCCCTTTCGAACCGTTAAACATTCCAGGTTTTCATTGTCATGCTTCAAAAAATCTGTACACAATACGCAAGTTTCGAGATTATCTCCCCTAAGGATATGTTTCCAAGAAAGCAGTCAGTAGGGATAGTATTTTTTCTACAATGAAACATATTGAGATTACGAACAGTATTCCAGATAAAAAGTGCATAAAACAATTCAAAATAGGAGTCGAACAAATACGGACCTACAAAACATGGGTGGGATACGATGCCATGGAAGAGTGAACATCACCTGCCTACCGGTCACACCAGCCGTGTACTAGTTGTCATGAACGGTAAATAATGTAAAAATCCGTCGATTATAGAATGTATAGATAATGGACTAACAATTGGTGTGAAAAAGGTCAGTCCTGTAACAATTGAATTTGCTGAAAAGTCATTGTATCGATCATATAACTTACTAAATGATGACTTTAAAGGAGAATTCTAATATTCTTGTTTCATCAACTTGCTTATCAATAATTTACCTCGATTTAGAAATTGTTCATACGTAGAGCATGCTTCTGCGTATCGAATCAACTGGGATACATTAACTCCTTCTGCAGGCGACGAAGGGATATTGCTGCATATACTAAGTATATTCAAAGTTGACGATAAAAAAATAGAGTCATTGCGTTTATCTTGGTTGCTAGATTATCATTAAGCAAACGTCTTTTTCAAGTAAAATATCCAAATAAACAAGTAATGCAGATTTATCAGACATTGTGATATCTTTTATCTCAAGCTCACGAGGATATACCGAATCAACATAAGAATGGAAATTACAATTGTTGATTGAGAAAACGTCGTAGATATATCTAAATGTCGAGTTGAAGGCCACAGCAAGTGTTTTCTTCTGTTCACGTATACGATTTTGCACAAATTCTGCTTTATATGAAAACAAAAAAGTCTGCTAAAACGGGGCGCAATTGGTTTCCATGGGAATTCAAATAGATTGTTGAAAGACATGATCTCAAAAACAACATAGATATTGTCATTCAGAAACTCAAGCATCCTTTTGATTTTGACTTCAGGTATAATAAGATTATCAAACGTTGAAGTTGCAATAATTTCAAACTTACTTAATCGTCGCTTTTCAATTGGAAAAGATTGTTTTTTAATTTATAATACGACATCGATGTGTCGAAATTTTGAGTTTAAGGAAACAACAAGGGAAGTTTAGTTTGAAAAGTGAAGGTCATCGCTTATCATAAAGATGTGTTGCTAGGTTACAATTTATTTTTTTTTCAATATAAATAATTACCAAGATATGAATCATAATTGTCAGAATCTGTGGTACATGTACATGTATCTTTTAACTACGATACATCAAGTCGACATATGCATGCAAATAACGATTTGGAATTGCTAATGCATCGTTGATATATCTAAAGGTTGAGTTGAAGGCCACAGCAAGTAACCTCTTCTGACGTATAAAATTTTTAATACATTCTCCTTCAAAATAAGCGAAAATAGGTCTACTTACAACGGAGCACAATGATTATGAAAGGGATTCCAAAATTTTGTTCCAAAATCAGGATATATACTGTATACAGGGTTATTTTCGCCCCGTCTTATTTTCGCCCTTTTGAACTTGTGAACAATTTTGCCCCTTTTTATTTTCGCCCAGTCATAGCTATGTTCAAGATATTATGAGGTGTAATTTGAATTCACCTCGTTTTAAATTCGTCCAATCAAGGGGAGGGCGAAAGGGGCAAAAATAAAACGGGCGAAAATTTCCCTGTATACAGTCTTGTCAATCAGAAAGTTTACCAATAAAACCAAAACAATACATTAACCAATGACAAGGTAACTAATTGATGAGTTCTATTTCTGTTTATAAATCATCTGTAAATGATTACAAAAATTTTGGACTTTACTTTATTAATAATTTGATTGATTGATTGATTGTATATTGTTTAACGTCCCTCTTGAGAATTTTTCACTCATATGGAGACGTCACCGATGCCGGTGAAGGGCTTCAAATTTAGACCTATACTCGGCACTCAGGGCCATTGAGCAGTGAGGGTTCTTTATCGTGCCAACGCCTACCGTGACACGGGACCTACGTTTTTAAGGTCATATCCGAAAGACCCGTGACTTTCACTTCTAGTGCCGAGCGCTTGGCGAAGGAACAGTCACTACCTTTGTTTACGTCTTAGGTATGACGCGGCGCCGCGATCGAGAATCGAACCCGGGCCTCCCGATCACGAAGCGAACGCTCATTAATAATTTGAAAAATAATTTGAAAATTTGTCAATTTTGGACTTTAATTTATTCATTTATCATTGGGAATGGTTGGAAGAAAGAGTTGAAAAGTTCTAACTTTTGAGGTTACTAATTATGGTAATAGATTGTTATTTCAAATTTTTCACAAGTTCCTTGGAATAATTAAGTATGCACACGTGGATTCTGATTTAATATTCACAATACAGTAGAATTTTCTCTTTTACTACTGTTAATATTTTATCAAGAAGTAAAGACAGAGGGTTAAAACAAAAAGGTTTTTAATTAATAAGTTATTGTCTAGAGTCCGCTTTTATTTCTCTTTCATGAAGTTTAGGAGCCCAAAATATATCTGTGGTAGTTCACGTTCATTTTTTATGTTGTGAAATCAAAGATTTTCAACATGACTACTGTGTTCAGGGAAATTTTCGCCCCCGTTTTTTTTTCGTCTCTTTCGCCCTCTCCTTTATTGGGCGAAATTAAAACAGGGCGAATTCAAATTACACCTCATGATTTTTTAAACAGAACTATGATTGGGCGAATTTTAAAAAGGGCAAAATTCTTCACAAGTTCAAAAGGGAGAAATAACCCTGTATACAGTATATGATTCGTAAGATTTTTTCCCTAGAAATCTATTGATATAAGTTGGATTATCTCAGTTAGAAACCTTAGTACCTCTTATGTTCAATAAAAATAATGATTCTTACAATCAAAGACATTGTAAGGTGAAGAAGAACATAAACACGATTGATCTAGTCTCTGTCGATAATGCTTGAAACTGTTCAATTAAGAATGGACGAAGTTTATTTGAAGGTAACATTAGTCTTTAACTTGAAAATATGGCAGAAAACAACGTACAGCTAGGTGCATGTATGTTATGATTTCCCAGAAAACATAGCAGGCTACTCTGTGTCTCAACTCCTCTTAATTACTATGTTTGACTTCATAATTCAAAATGACGTCAAGTCACTGCAAACTTTGAGCTGTTATAATGAGCGAGCGTTAGACACTTAACATTCTATTTTAGTCTGCATATAAAGTGTCTGAAAGCTAGACAATGTAAATTAAACGTGTTTTTATCATTTTTTGATCTTATATATCCAAATATGTTAGAAATCATTGTTTATTACTCTTGTTTAAAAATCAGCGAGTTTAAAATATGTACGAAAATATACTTTTGACAATTTGCTTTTTGTAATAAATGTATAAAGACCTTGGCGCAGCTGATAAATAAGGATTTATTTTAGATCCTTCGTGGAAATAAGGAAGAATATTCTATCTTCTAAATGAATCTTGTGAAAATGAATGATGGCTTTATTTTAATACAAATGTAAATATTGAGTGGAAACACCCTCAATTTGTCGGCGAGTTAAATTTATTGTGAAATATTTTTGTGTCAGGGTAATAGTAAACTTTAATTTTTCCTAATTACATTGGTTTTCGATGCGTTTATTTTGGGACGAAAATTTAATGATAACTTGTGTTGTTTGAGTTTTTTTAGTTACACCGAAGTGTGAAATGTGAAATACTTAAAAAGTTATGAACGACGACACATACGTGTACAATGTAATCAGACTTGGGGTAATGCTACTTATAATGGTAATACATTGCAAAGCATTATATGAACTCAAAGTAATGCTAGTAATGTGTAATGCCCAAAAAATATCAAACATGACATGGTAATGTTATGCATTACTTCATTAAATCCAGTGTAATGCTGGCATAACATAGCATTACAAAGCATTATTTTGTATGTACCTATTTGAAGAAATTGAAATGGACATGGCTGATACAAATTTTTACTATTTTTTTTATTCATTTTTATTTTTTATTTTGTTTTGCAAATGAAAAATTGAATAAAAACGTTAATATATTTAATTAATTTTCTAAATCAGTAGTACGAATATGTGTTATATAATTGACAATTTAAAAGAAAGTATAAAATAAGTAATATATTCAAAAACTTGACATCCAATTTGATTTATCATTTATCAAGTTTAGTTTCGAAGGGGGTGAATACATGCTAATGAAAAAAATAGATATAAATTTCTATTTTTACAAACCTTCAAAAGTAATGGTAATGCATTACTTAACTAAAGTAATAGTAATGCAATGCATTACTTTAAGTAAGTAGAGTAATGGTAATGGTTTTGATGCCCCAGTTCTTAGAGTAATGGTGATGTAATGCAATACTTTACGATGTAATTCGACCAAAGTCTGAATGTAACCAATGATGTCATTTAATTTTATAAAAAAAAAGTTTTATATAGCTTAGAGAAATCTTTTGTTTGTAAAAACTTAACTTACAAATAAAAATGAAAAACGACGAAATGAAGTGTTATGTTTCGAACGAATCATGCTTTTTTCTTATCGTTGGGTAATACCAATAAGTATGACTCACAGAGGTTCAGTTGTGGGGGATGGTTACACCTTGGTACCTTGTCCCAACTTTTGAATTTTGGGGGTCCGTGTTCTAGTCATCTTAATAGTTTTGCTTGTAGTTTTTGTTTAAAGATTGAAATCAGGGTTTTTAAATTCATGGACCGGTTTGCTTTTCCCCAGAGCACATTGGATAGGAAGAAGCAGTGTCATTTTGTATTTAAACAGGGAAGGGTGAAAACTTTAATTACACCATCTTAGGATGTTCTCATGAAATATATGGAAATAACAAACATTATGCAAGATCAAAACGACATAAAGCAATATAAAATAGGAGCAGAGCAAACACAAAACATTAGAGGAGGTGGGATCAGGTGCTATTGAGTATTACAAATCACGGATTTGCTGTTCTTGAACAGAATATTGAAAACTTTCCCACTTAGTATTTCAATGTTAAACTATTGTCACTCAAGTGAAGCTTTCTCAAAAGTTTCATCTTTCCAAGTTGATCTTGTGAAGAGAATTTTTAAAGATGCCACCTAATGTTCATCAATTCTCAACTCCAATTAAAGAGTGTGTGGAAATACCTAAACAAACTTAAATTCCCTTCACCAAAAGATACATATGTACATTGTGATGATTTTCTTTGAAATCGACCAGGTTGTTGTTGAGAAGTCGAAAATGTGAAAAATTTATTGACGAAAGACGGACATGGTCTCTCTTCAGTATCAGTCAAATTATCCAGCTATGGGGTATACGATGAGAAACCGATACATTTTTTGATAAAAATGGCATGGTTGCCAGCCGGACACCTATAGTAATCGGACTGTGACTGAAGTCATTTGGCGAATCGGTGGGGCTCATCGATAGAAAATGAGTTGTTATTTAAAATCAACGATGTTTCTACGGATGTCCAACATCGCTCCTCATCGGCAACCCATCATTAACACATATTTCAAGAAACGTCAAGTGTCCTTTGAATCTATGGTCATCGGGGGTAAAGTGGTGGGTAACAGACATCGGCCGATCATCGGTCGATGTTCGACTAAACATTGGCCCATAGTCGACCGACGTACGAAAGATGTTCACCAATGTATGAACGATGAACAATACATCGGCCGATTACCCTAGGACATCGTTTGATGATAACATTTAGTAGCAATGCATCGCTGGGCCTTTGTAAATCCGGCCGGCAACAACGCCATTTAAAAAAAAAACGCATCTTATACCCCATCGCTGGATAATGTGACTGATATATTAGGAGCTACTAGGCCGACGATGTTGGGGCATCACTTAAACCACGGATTACCAACGATTACCAACGGTCTACGGCCACCGGCTGGGAAATGTGACTAAGGCATTAAGCTTTGATCAGAAAAGTTCAACTGTCACTTTAGCTTTGATGAGTTAAAAAGAAGAAAAAATTTGATGACAAGAGGACAAGAGGATAATATTCAGGGAACTTTGTAGTTATGCAGTTTTTAGACTTAATATCAATGTAATAATTAGGATGAGAACTTATGCAACGAATTCCTAAATAAGAAATAAAGCCTTCAATTGTCACTTTGATTTTCCAACGGAATCAAGATAAAATTGTATAAGAAAATAGTTATTATTATAACGCTCGAAAAAGTTTTAAAAGCTGCCGACTTTAGACACGTATATTCATGATAAATGCTTGACGAGCTTAAAACGAATTGCCTAATTCCTGAAATGGGATACGATTCCAGCGCCCAAATCTGGTAAATTCTTTGATCAATTATAGTACCAAACAAACAGTTCTTTAACCCTCTTCATCGCAGGCAAGTATTTCAACGCATACAAGGGTTGTACCAAAAAGTCGTAGACAGGGAAAACAATTTAGTTTCTCTTTGCTAAATTAAATTTCTTCTCATATCATAGCAAAGAGTAACATTTTTTGATCATGCATTTCAAGTTTCGTAATGATATTACATTTAATAAGAAAATAAAAAAAAAGAAAGAAAGCGTACATCGCTGAAAGAGAGCAAGCGTAATTTACGTCTCTTTTGACGTCATATTCAATTTTTTCTGCTTCACGCGTCTGCTAACATCCAATAATTTTTTTTAATGTGAAAACCCACTCTAGACTAAGGGACTTATTGAAATTCATTCCATTTTTTCCTTTGAAGAAATTTAGTCGAAATTTAGTTAAAAGCACACCTTACATTTTAGGCAATAGAGCATATACATTGTTTGACGTCGTTCGTGGCACAGAATTTTCCAACTGTCTGTGTTTAACAAACAGTACTCTACTTCCTACATATGGTAACACCTTTTGGTATTAAGGAAAAATTATCATTGTTTCTCGTACCATTTAAATACAACTTCTCTATTAGTATCTAGTGTAAAAATTCACTTCTGTACCATTTTTTTTGCATGTCTCTGATGTAAATAAACCATATCCAAATCAATTTATTACATCTCCGTGCGTCAGTTACGCGATTGACGACGTCATTTTTATCTAGTTCAATTCCAACATCGCTTTGAATATCATGACACCAATCGTCTGTTTCTAATGCTTTTTATATGAAAATTTGACATGTTATGAAAGGTTTATTCTGGTTTCACTGATTTAAGTTTGAGTCCAATGTATTACATAATAGCAAAGAAATAAAAGCAAATGTAATAGTTTTAAGCCGTACTAGCTTACATCTCATTAAAAAAGAAAAGTATTTTCTTAAAATATTACGTCATAAAATTATTAAAGCTAAACTTTTGAGAAACTCGTGCTTGCGGGGAAATGGTAACGTCATATTTCTATAATGTTAACATTAAGTGTATGTTGCATAACAATTCAGTAAGATGTAAAGAGTTAATTTATAATACACATGCATTAGACGGAAAACATTCAAATGCCTAAAACGTAATTTAACGAAAAAAGTTTTATATAGTTCCTTGTCATAAAAGGAAGTCTAGAACTCTTTCTGCATGAAATACTAAAAACTTTTACAACAAAGAAAAATTGGCACGATAACGTTGGTTTCTCTGCTGACAAATGTTTTGGAGATTTTATTCCTTTCTTCTTTAGATAATGACTAAATGATAATGAGAATCGTTTTTGTAACTCTGGGATTCTTGTGGCCGGTTTTTCTCGATAGGGCAGTTTTCAATACAAACTAGATACGTGTTTCCACATTTAATAACTTTTAATGTCCTAAAAACCAAAAGAAGAAAACATTTTATCAATGGTCTTTGAGTAAATGTAATGTAATAAAAATTATATGAGAATATGAATGAATTTTATATGGGAAGAGTTTGTTTTATAAAAGCATTATACATGTACCCCCAAATATAGAAATAGTGAAAGTTGCCCATTTTTTGAAATTTAAAATACATGTATGTGTTGGAGATATAGAAGCAAAGAAGATACTTAATAGGAATTCTGTAATAGTTTCATTTCATTTTATTCAGAGGTTCAAGGAATGCTTTGAATAAGTTTTTAGTATTTCCTATAATTTAGAAAAATGATACTGTCAATGTCTTGTTTTGTAAAACCTGAAATATAAGTGTAATCAAAATAACCAAAAAGATAAGTAACAATTCACAATATCAACATGTTATAAATCATTTAATTACATAGTGCATTGTAATAGTGGGGTTTGCAAGTTATAAATTTGCGTACCCTAGCCACAACAGACGGGCGGACATCGGTTAGATGGAAGGACATCCCACCACTATCCAACCCCTGGTTTTTGGCAATTATTGATTAGAATTTAATAATGATCTATGTACTTATCTGTTCGGTAGTATGGTTCATACATATGAATATTTAATCATTTTAACTTGATTTTTCTTTGTCTATGTCTTTGATTATATGATCATTAAATACTGAATTAAATAGACTAATGAGAGAACAATGGAATCTAAGCTTAATTTAGCTGAATATAAAAGTATGATGCAGTTATTGTTTCCTAAATTCGCAGATGACTTTCCATGACATTTTAATCTAAAGTTTGTTTATTTTAAAATTATTTTCTATTTACACTTTAATAGTTTTATTTTTCTAATACAGCTGTACTTGTGTTATATGATATACAGCCAGGAATGTTTAAAAATAGCACCTTTTTTCTATTCATAGCTTCATAAATTCCTGTGATATTTTTGTGAAGCAATTTATAACGTCTAGTAATACATACAGACTGCCGTTAGTTGTTTTCTTCCTAAGTATTATTATATTTACTAGCAATAGAAATACATCAATGAAATCACTATCTGCAATTCTTATTGCATTATTTAAAAGAATTATTTCTCGTCAGTTTTATATGTAATCAATAAATTGTTAGGTTTATAAGCATTTCAAATTCTAAAATCAATGATCCATCAGTTTCCTGAAGGAATTCGGCTGTAAATGTAAAATGGTATGGATAGGGAAACTTATTTGAGTAATATTCTACAGGAAATAATAATATTGAAAATAATTGCAAACGTGAACATTTCAATGTGTAATCACATGAACGATTCATTTTATGAATTATGATTATGACAACGAGCACACGGCGGGTGTGACCGGTCGGCAGGGGATGCTCACTCGTCCATGCCACCTGATCCCACCTCTGATGTTTCGGAGGTCCGTGTTTGCTCTGCTCTTATTTTGTATATTGTTAAATGGACGTTGAGATTGAATACTGTTCGTTATTTCCATATCCTTCTTTAAGATTTCAATAACACTTCAATGAGTTATGGTCAAAAATGAAATACTATTCCGCTATTCTGTTGTTTTGAAATTATTAATATGAAATATGTAGAGATAACGAGCATTGATCAAGCTCAAATGTCCATTTAAAAAGTTCAAATCAGGAGCAGAGCAAATATGGACCTCTAAACTTAGGCATGTAGCACAAGAGGCTGGGGGGCAGGGGGTCTGTAGACATTTTTTTCAATTGGAAATGTTTATTGAAAGTCCGGTCCCCTACTATTGTTTACAGTTATCTCAGTAAACCAAAAACATTTTAAATAAAAATCCGAACAAAACAAAATATCAGTGGATAAGATTCTGTCATAGAATGGAAGAGATATAGTACCAACCGGACACAACCTAACAGAAAGAGAACCCGTCCGTTTCGAGTTCGCTAGGAACATTTAAACTACGATTTTATCAAAACAATATAATTTTAACCTATATAACGCATGGATTTGAAAGGTATCTTTTTAGATGCTCTCGTCAGTTTCACTTGTACACCATTCGATACCAATACCTTTTCTTCCTCTAGTCTGGTCCAATTTCTAGAAGAAAATACTTCTAACGGCAAATAATTATTATTTGGTCCAGCATAATTTTTTGAAATTATTTCGAGTATGCCTTCATGAAAATGGCGATAAAGAGGTCAAAATGGCGATTCATAATGGCGGACATCAATTTTTTTTCTAATTATTTCTCAATATCGTTCAAAAAGGAGAAATAATGTGTGAATATCTCACGGAGTGTAATACAAATATAAAATTTATAACAGAATGCTAACATTATTAGTTTAACTCAGAAAATTTAGTCATTTCTACACTTAATTCGAATTTTTTCTTATTTTTTGTCTGTTGTTCTATATTCCGCTTTGTTCAGGATGTTACATTTGCAAATCTTCAGTTTATGGATATTTGCAAATGTTAAATCCTGAACAAATAAGAATATAGAAACAATAGACTAAAAAATCAGAGAAAATCGAATTAAGTGTAGAAACGACTAAATTTTCTGAGTTTAATTAATAATGTTAGCATCCTATTATAATTTTTATAGTTTTATTATACTTAGTTAGATATTCACTGGGATGTCCAACATTTTGAATCGCCAATTAGACCTCTTTAACGCCATTTTCATGAAGGACAGCATATTTTTTCGGATTCAGCATACTCACATTATGTTTAAAAAACTATGATGGACCAAATGATAATTATTTGCCTTTAGAAGTTATTTCTAACATTCTTTTTACAAATCAGGACCAGACTACTCTTCTGTTTTGATTTCGTGTTTACCAAAAAAAAAATAATAATAATATATAACATAATTTATATATAATAATATGCCTAAAAGCCCGCTGTTTAATAACTTGGAATTTCTCAGGATCGAAATTCCGAGAGCGGAGAATTCAAGGAAATCAATTATCAATTATCAAGTACAGTTGAATTTTGGAAAATTTATAGATATTCTACTTAATGTCACTGTATACATGTACAGTGTACATGTATCGATCGCCACAAAAACAACAATGGTCGATTCCACAATCCCATTACTGTATTGGAATTTACAAGTGGGGGGGGGGGGGGGGGGGGCAGAGCTGACCCCGAGCGAACACGAAGGGCACCCAAGGCACAGCCAGAACGGTCCCAAATGTTCTGAAGCTGACCCCAAGCGATCCCGGGGAGCGAATCCAGTGTCCGTTTCGGGTTTGCTCTGGTGTTAAGTTGTGTCCAGTTGGTACTGCATAGATCTTAGATAAATTCACATGCATCTGGTCATTGTAAGACGCCATTTTGAATGACTTTGTTCCTTATAATTATTTCATTGAGCCCAATTACTTTTTAGAAGAGGTTTTTTTTTTTTTCCTTATGCAGACGGCTTTAAAGTAATTTTTTATATTAATTTATATGTATTCATGTGCAATGTATAATATAAATGTATAAAACTATCAAAATTATCATTGCGTGGCAATCTTTTCTTTTCAACATAGAATGGATATTTAAAGCGATAACCATCTTTCATTTAGTTTTGCACGTTTTTATACTTTAAGAACATTTCCCTGTAAATGCGAATACATTTTTGCCTCTCTGTTGTAGAAGAGTTACAATTGCGAAATTTGCGTTTTAAATGTGTAAAAAATGACCCAACAGTTCTGCATAATAAATTCCGTTCACATTAAAAATGTCATACTCTTGCTTCTAAAAGCTTTTTGTTAGGCTATCAACAACGCCTTTTTTAAAGTAAAATATCCAAATATAAAACGATTATCAAAATCTGAAGTCGCAATAATTTCAAACCTACTATATCGTCGATTTATAATTGTGAATGACTATTTTTAATTGACGTTACGTCATCGAGATGTCTAATTGTCGGGTTAAAGGAAACAGCAAGAGAGTTTGAAAAGTTAAGGTTGTCATGTTTATCAAAAGGTTTTGCTGCTAGGTTACTATCTTTTGCTCAATAAATAGAAATACCAAGATATGAATCTTAATTGTCTGACTGTCCGGTGTCTTTTAGTTCAAGCTCACTGAAATAGATCAAGACGACATTCGAATGTAAGTAGATATTTTGAATTGCTAATGCATCATCGACATATCTAAAAGTTGTGTATTAGACCACAGCAAGTGTATTTTTCTGACATTTAAAATTTTCAATAAATTCTGCTTCCAAATAATTGAATATAGGTCTACTTACAACGGAACATAATAATTACGCAATGGAATTCCAAAAATCTGTTTGAAGACTTTGTTTCCAAATTCAGAATAGATATGTTTATAAGAAACAATCAGAATTTATTAACAAAATAAACTTTGACCAAAATAATACACTATGTCAAATGACAAGGTATATAAATTTATGAATTCTATTTCCCTTGACGAATCTGCTGTAAATGATGACAAAAGTTTTGAATTTATTGTATTATGGTAAATAGTTGTATAAAGATTTGAAAATTAAACTTTTGAAGTTAATAATTATGGTAAAAGTTTGTTATTTCAAAGCTCTTTTACTGCTGTTAATATTTTAGCAAGAAGTAAAGACTGTGGGTTAAAAAGGAAAAGGTTTAGTGAATTATTTTCTGGAATTTTTTTGATGTTGTGAAATTACAGATATTCAAAATGGCCATATGATTCTGAAGATTTTTTTCCTTAAGGCATATTGATACTCTGATGAGAGAGATAACTCTTAATGACATAAATGTATATTATTCCTTTATAAATTGTTGGGTTGAAGTGTCTGTTTTGTCAAATTTTGCCCCGCAAGCCATGATACAATTGTTTGTATTTTATTCAGCATATACATTTCCTTTGGAAAATCATAATAGTTAAAGAAAAATTTCATATAAATGAGCAGAGGGTTTATGAACCTTAAAAGGAATCTATGGATATAAGTTGGATTACCACAGATTCATATTCAACAAAAAGAATTATCTTAATAATCAATGACATTGTAAAGTGAAGGACATAATCACGATTGCGTATTAGGTTTCTATCTAGTCTCTGTCGAATTTTTCTTGTCACTGTTAAGTTTAGAAACAATGGTCGATATTTCTTTGAAGAAAATATAAAGAGAAGTCTTTAACTTGAGATATGGTAGAATACAACGTAAATATGTTATAGCTTCCCAAAAAAAAAAAAACGCAGGGTACTCTGTACCTCCACTCCACTAATATTTGACGTCATAATTAAAAATGACTGCGTCACTGGAAACTTTGAGCTGTTATAATGAGCGAGCGACATTAACTAAACATCTTATTTCAGTTTGCATAGGTAGACTGTGTCAAATAAATGTAATCTATCTTTTTTCGATCTTATATATCCGAATATTTCAGATAATTTTGCCGTTTTATCTTTGTTTAAAGTTAGCGTTTTCAAAATATGTACGAAAAATATACGTTTGACATTTTCCTATTTGTAATATGTGCATAAAAGAGCCTGAAGCAGGTGGTAAATTGGGATTTATTTGAGATCTTTTGTGGAAATTTTCAAGAAGATTTTATCTTCTAAATGAATCATTGGAAAAATGATTGAAGACTTTGTTTTAATACATATGTTGATATTGAGTGAAAAAACCCCTAAATTTGTCGATAAGTTGACTTTATTGTGACATATATTTGTGCCAGACTAATTGTAGCCTACATTTGTTTTCCAAAGCACATTTGGGGTTCGATAATTTTATTTTGTGACAAAAAGTTAAAGATTATTTGAAACACCTCAAAATTAAAAATGACGGCAGACACATGTAATCAATGAAGTCATGTGATATCATAAAAAATATGTTTTTATATAGCTTAGAGAATTTTGTAAATACATAACTTACAAATTAAAACGAAAATCGACCTTGCATTGCAGTGTTATGTTTTGAACTAATCCTGTTTTTTTTTCTCTTATTGTTGAGTATTCTAATTAAGTACGACTCACAGAGGTTCAGTTGAGAGAGATGATTACTCATTGGCTCATTTGCACCTGATCCCACCTCTTATACTTTTATTGATTCCTGTTGTAGTCACCTGCATAGTTTTGATTTGTTTGCAATTTTTTTTCAAATATTGAAATCGGGTTTTTTTTATGTTATTAAAATCAAGATGCCTATGGGCCACATTGCTTGTCACCGGAGCACAATGTATATAAAGAAGTGTCATTTCGGTATTAAACGAAGAAGGGAATAAACTTGAATTACACTACCTCAGGATTCTCTAATGAATCATATGGAAAGAAAAAAATATTCAAAATCAAAAGTCCATAATACAATACAAAATAGGAGAAGAGCAAACACGGACGACAACGGTTTCATCTTCCCCACTTGAAGAAGGTTTTTTAAATATGCCACCAAATATTCTTCAATTCTCGATTTATCTTACAATTAAGGAGTTTATGGAACTACTTGTCAACAAACTTAAAATCCCTTCACCCAAGGATGCATTGTGGTAACTTTTGTTAATATCGTCCACGTTGTTGTTGAGAAGAAGTCAAAAATTGATAGTTAACAGACGAATCACGGAGGAGGATTCTCTTTGTTTAGAAAATTTCTACTGAGGCTGTAGCTCAGATGAGCTAAGAAGTAGTATTTTTTATGACAAAAGGATAATCTCCTTAGAAATTTTATAATTAAATACATTTTTCAGAATAATCAATGCACAAATTACGATGAGTATTTATGCAATGAATACCCACATAATTAAGAAATTAACATTTCAAATTCAAAAGAAAACATAAATATTATATAGCTTGTTTTTTTAAAACTTCAGACTTTATTTACGTCTACTGACAAACTTAAAATACATTGCCTAAAGCCTTAAATAGGATATGATTAAAAAAAAACTGGTAAAATCATTCATATTACAAATTTAAAACTGTTCTTTAAATTTTAATATTAGACGGATAAAATTCAAATGCCCAAAAAGTATTTAAACAAAAAAAATGTTTTATATAGTTCCCTGTAATACGACGACTCCAAACCTCTTTTTATTTGAATACTATAAAATGTCACAACACCGAAAATTGGCACGGTCACGTTGTTTTTTCTGCTGAAAATTGTTTCAGATATTCACGTAGCACCATATTTTGTTCCTTCTTTTTTAGATAATGACTCTCAAATTTGCCTGAAGTTCAATAAAAACCTTTCAGGAGTCCATTTTTCATCTAAAAACAGATTACGGCCTTTCAAATGATTTTCCCCTGCAATGTATTATACCTGTAACATATCAGCCATACAGGGGACTTGAGACTCGTTCATCACACGAGCTTCAGTGTTTTCTCCGTCTGATGGGCATGTTTGACATTTTAACCTCCCTCCGTCGAAGTAAATGTATCTTCTTCGGTATGCAAAAACAATACCAACCACTGAAAGCACAATAATAAAAACAATTGGAATTATGAAAGCTATTATATATATTTTCAGTCCGCCTTCATCCGACTCTTGCGTGTTTTCCAGAGACTCTTGTATGTTTCTAGGTGACCCCTTTTCCTTGTCATGAGACTCTGTAGCGTTGTCATGAGACCCTTCTGTGTTGTTTTTAGATCCTTGTGCGTTGATTTGAGAATCATTTTTGATATTCTGGGACTCTTGTTGCAGTTTTTTCTCGATGGGGCATTTTTCAATACCGACTAGATACGAGTTTCCACATTTAATAACTTTTAATGCCCTAAAAATCAAAAGAAGAAAACATGTGAGGTCTTTGAGGTACATAATATAAGGTTTTCGATTATACTGAGATCCTTTGTTTAAAATTTGAATACATAATGACGTAAAAATCCATCATTTTTTTCCTTACTTACCAAGCGTGTCCTAACAGGAGGAAAAGTATGCAGGCCTGACAGATGTACATTGGTGGCTAAAAGAAGGAAACTTTTATGTTACACGAAAAACATTATTAAAAGTTATCAATATTGTATAAATATTGAGGACGTTCTCAATGTAATTATGAATTTAAAAAAATAATCTACAGATACAAACCCGTGTTTTAAAAATTGGACAGAAAAAGTCAATAAGGACAGGTCTTTGATTCCATAGTTTTGTACATCGTTTCGTTGCTAGGTCTGCAACTGAAAGAAAGCAATAGGGTTATGATTCAGAATATCTTTAATTCAAGAAGACAAATAAATAAAATGTGTTAGTGAAGGTTTGCGAGGATTCTTTATACAAGAATGCTCATTCCTATTATAATTCGAGTAAAACGTAACTTGATATTTAATAATTAATGTAAAGACTATGCAGTCATTATAATGAATCATTAAAACAGGAATATATTGTGTGCAGAAAAACTCCAATTACGGATGTTTTTATTTTAGAAACTCTTCATATTGACATGTAGTCGTTAATCCACCATGAGAATGTAAGTATATTTCATTACATTTTATTATAAGAAACATTGATTGAATTGGCATTATCGGTTTATTTACATAATTTTGTGAATCTAGTTTAAATATTTTTTTAAAACCACCTTCGTAACCAAAGATGTTTGTTCGCCTCCGATTGTATTCAGTCAAGTTAATATGTAATCAAAGGTTTAAACATAAAAATGTAGCTTTAACTTTGAATTGAAATCTGTCAGTATTGTTTAATTTTTATCTAATTAATACGATAAGTGTTTACACTTTTAAGTGACATATGCATCTTTTCTAACTTCATTTTATTTTAAACAAAGGCTTATTTGAGAATTCCAAAAAATAAACGCAATATAGCCACAAACATACTAATTACTAGTATTTGGATATTAATTTATTCGGAGGTCTGTAATCTTCATTTTAAAAATAATCAGTGTGGTAGTTTACTAATTCTGTATATAAAGAAAAATCTTTATCATACCTAAAATATGTGGAGATAGCGAACAATATTCGAGCTTAAAAGTCAATTTAACAATACAAAATAGGTGCAAACACGGACCTCCAAAAATCAAAAGTGGGATCGGGTGCCTTATGCATAAAAGAGTAAGCATCCCCTGCTGACCGGTCACATCTACCGTGTGCTCTTTATCATGATCGGGAAATGACGGAAAAAATCCACGTACACCTCGGTATGAAAATAATTGCCTAATAATAAGTATGAAAAAAGTCAGTAAGCATTTGACTTAATGATAAATTGTTAATTGCTGACAGGGTCACTGAATCGACCATATCTCTTACGAAATGATGACTTAAAACAATACTGTTGATATTCTTGCTTCATCAACTTGTTTGTCAATAACTTACGTCGTTGCTTATACGTAGAATATAACTTCTGTATCGAATCGACTGAGAGATATAAACTCCGAATGCGAGTGACAAAAGTATATAGCTGTATAAGCAAGACAATATGACGAATAAAAAGTACAGTCAACATGTTTATTGTTAATCATTGTTGTAAGATAACCATTAATTTTTTTACCTATTAAAAGACCTAAGTATGAAACAGATCTTTCAGACTCCATATACATATTCTTCATTACATAGTGCCAATATGCATCTCCTAATTTACTTTTTGTTCTTTCACTTGATTCTTGTGGGAGGCGGGAGTATCATTTAGTGAAATAGTACTCCAAAGCGCTTACGTAACAGTCGGACGGACGTACCGTCAGACGGAGGGACCGACGAAGGTACAGACTGACGGGCAGGCAGACATCCTGACCCTCCTCCCACTTCTTAAGTGGAATGAATTAATTAAATGGAAATTTTAACTGAGGATCTTTAGAGAATCAAGTTCGAGATCATCATTTTTGTATTGAATGTTTAACATCTAATACAATTAAACCTTTTACATGTATACATCTGTACATGTAATTAGATAAATGATATATTATAAAATATCTATGTTTTGTTTTACTACGAGGGAAATTCAAAAATATGAAGACAATTTTCATCATCGTCCTTTTATAATAACAAGATTAAAGATCAACACATTTTCGTAATTAAAAACATTTCTTTTGTCGCATTGTGAAGTTTCATTCCATTTGATTATATATAGTTAATGTTAGCCAATTTTTAAAGCAACATGTTTTGTAACCATGCAGCACGGTAAATCAACATTGTAACGTCAAAACCAACATTGGGAAAGGATCTCAAAATTACTCTGCTTTTAATTTTATACACAGTTTTTAGCTTCTTCTCCATTCATAAAAACGTACCTATAACCCTTAACATCTAGTTTACCAACAATTGTGCAAAACACTCATTTGACAAAATTTTCAACTATAACATGTTTCTTTGCAGACCACCCATCTTTTGATTCAAACTCGCTATTTTGATACATTTCCTGGTTTATACAGGATTTTTTTGTTTGTAAAATCAGTTTCTCGATTGCAGATCAAAATTGCTTTTTAGTTTTATGCCTTTTTTATCAAGACATTTTATATGCTATCAGGTTATGTAAAATATCGCTCCTTTTAAAAGATATCAGATCAGCTTGCATTGGAAACACATACATGTATAACATGTATAACATGTATGTGTTTCCAAGCTGATCTGATATCTTTAAAAAGGAGCGATATTTTACATAACCTTATAGCATCTTTAGTAATGCAGCAAGACTTAAGGTAAGTCACTTGTCAACTTTTTAGAAAAGATTTATGAGGGACTATTTTTTGTGGTGGAAGGATTTATAGCAGAATATTCTGCAAATCTGCACATTTAATAAATTTAACATCGTGGAACTTTAGCCTCCCATACTTTTACTCGGAGAATATTTTCAGTAAAGATATTGCTAGGAATATTTAATATAGGTCTTAATTTATATTTTTAGAACAAGTTTTACACCTTCCCTCAACATACTTTGCCAATATATGAAGATATGTGAAAAAAGTCATTGTAAAATTTACACCATTTTTCGTCTAAAAATCACATATTTTGACCAATATTTCAAAATTAACATCACTGACCCCATCTTTTTCTTTCATATTTTTAAACTACTCAATACTTGTGACTGATCAGCACTTAAGTCATAAAAAGTTTTATATAAGAAAATGTTTTATTGCTTATTTAGTTTTTAATACCCCCAAACATGTTACTTTTTAGTGCAAAAAGATCACACAAAAATTTATGCACATTAATTTGCATGATTTTTTCGATGATAAATATTATTCAAACCAATTTACGTAAAATAAGATTATATTTATTGCCATGGTTACATCTTTAAAAATATGATAAAGATTAAAGTAACTATCCAAAAAGTCAAAATTTAAGTGCAAAATGGTCAACTTAATTGTACCGTAGATCTGAAAGATGCACACTGACCCCATATTTTCTCTGCGCTTTTGAGTTACACTGTATGAGTACTTTTCAAAAATATACTTCTAAAAAAATCCTTGATTTAACAAATTTCACGAGTGACTTACCTTAATATAAACATGTAAATTTTAGTTTGTTTCAGCTTCGTTTATAAGAGGTGTCGGTAAACATACTATAAAGTGAAAATTAGAAAATTTTTCAATTTTGACGTTGCTCCATGGCCCCATTTTTTCTGTTCTCATACTTTGATATATTTTACAAATAAACAGATATATCAACTTTTTTTACTGTAATTAATCGAATTTGTTGCTAAATATGTGAACCAAATTTGGATATTATATGACATTAAATGAAGAAGTTAGGGCAACGCAGCTAGGTTAAGGCGGCCCATAGGAAATATGCCTTTAAATATTCCAAGAAAATCAATATAATGTTCATATTTTTTTTATTAGCAGGAGTTTTAATTTAATGGGAATTGTACCAATGCATATTTTTGTATGGGGTCATCACAACAGAGTTCGGCCAAAGCGACTTAATTCACGTACATCAGATGTTTGTATGTGACATGGTTAAAATTAGAAAAAAATATGTTCGGATACAGATCGTAAAAGTTCAACGAAATACGGATAATATTTCACAATGAAATCGATTGTACTTCTTTAAGACAAATTTCTTAACCCGAAAAATGCTGAGAGCAACTTCTCCATGCCCGGGAATTATATAAAATTTAGCTATCTTTTGATAGACTTTGTTCATTTACATTATACACATTAAAGAAATGTAAAATTCCGGGGAAAAAAACAGCACACAACATGCTCCCAGCACTTTTCAAAATAGTAGGGACAGCAGCTACATGTGTATAAAATATCATATAGTCAAGCGGATATCGTTGAACTTCTGAGATTTTCGAGGGGTTGTACCTGAGATTGTAGTAGGTTTATGTATAAAAGTGCATGACTGTGGCTTTATTAAGAGACCTTATCGTTATCACTAAGTCTTAAATAAGACTGTGAAATATTGAGTAATGCAAACAAAACAATGATCACGCTTATTTAGTTTTAATTTTCATATTTTCAAGTTCCAATGATAGGTTGATCTGCGTCTCAAGTAAAGAGAAACTGCGAGTCAAACATCTCTGTCTGTAAAGCGAGATCATGTTGGCTTTAATTTTACATTGAAATAGTCTTATAATGACAAGATAAAAAACATTAGTTTATGTTTACAATAATTATGAGAAATCACAGTATGTAAGAGTAAATATTAAAAAAATATATTATTTATTTGCTGAGATTCATTTGTACAATTTCACCGTGACGTCATAATCGATTTCCCGAAGCTTTGCATAGACTGATCTAACTTTGGCGGCCCTAAATCTTTTAACATTTTAAATGACCCTAACATTTTTGAGACCCGAAAGTTTAAATAATATCATTTTTAAAAACCAAACTGCAAAATAAAAGAATAACGGCAAAATATTACAATTCAGGGGCAGGGACCTCTTAAACGTCAGAGATGTGATTATGTCCCATAAAGGAGTCAGCATCCCCTACCGACCGGTCACAACCTTCTTGCCATGAGAAAAAGGGAAAAATGCCCTTATATTGTATGTAAAACGCAAGTCTACATTTGGCTTATCTATAAATTTCTTTGCTCACAAGATCATTGTACTTACAATGAAATTTATGGAAATAAACGGCACTGCCAGTATTCTTGTTTCATCAACTACATGTAGTTGTTAATAGCTTATTTCGATTAAGATATTATTCGTAGAAAGAGAATGCTCTTGCATATCAAAAAAAAAAACCAAAAACAAAAAACAAAACATGAGAGATAACACCGCATGAAGGTGATGATGATATATGTTGCAGCATTAGTGAGGGAAGTTGACGATTTAAAAGTTCAGGCCATTCCGTTTCTGAAATATTTAAAGCATTGTTGTTAGAATTTAAGTTTCGTGTTGTATTGATTTTTGCTTTCGTTTAACTTTGTTTGGTTTTTTAAAAATAGTTTAACACATATTTTTATTACATTGGATGATTTGTTGACTTGCGAGGAGGCATAGTGTTTGACTTTCAGGATGTAAAACGTTACAGATAGCCGGATTACAAAGACAAAATTCTTGTCCTTCTTTTAGTCTGTGCTTGTGCACTAAAATGATTACTAGGCGCACTATGAGATTGAATTTACATTCACAATTTCAAATTAATATGAAACTACAATGTATCGATAACCCCCCCCCCCCCAAAAAAAAATCATTATGGTATATTTTTGATGATTGCAATTAGCATATTAATGTAATTAACAAAGCAAGAACGTACATGTATTTTAAACTAATGATATCTGATAATATAATCTTTTTTTCCTGGAAGAATTGTTCTATGAAAGGCGATAAAAATAGACATCGTCTTGATGAACAGGTAAGTTGTATTTTATCACAGTGGTTTGTGCGATCTATTTTTTTTCCTTTATGAATAATAGCAAATTTGAACAAAGGATGACAGGATGATAGAGCAATCAAAGAGCTAAATCATCATTTAAGGCTATCTTATATTATGTTTATTAACAGGCAAATAATTTTGTCTGTAATTTTTCTCAAAAAAGAGTGACAAAATTTTAGTGAATTTTCATAGGGATAAAAATAAAAATTAGAATCACCCAACATTTAGTGCTGTTATCCAAGATATTTAAAATTATTTAAACTATTACAATGACACAGAAAAAAGTATTAAATATGATAAGTGGCTAATCTTTTGGAAATTTATTAAAATATTTTTTGCCTGCTGACTGCCACTCACTGCTTCAAATCTTTCTATTCGACATTCTCCTGTTCCAAGTCGTTGCACAAAGATACAACCTTTTGAAGTCAACAATTGTCTTATCTACCTGCATGGTTTGCTAAATTTTGAGTATCACTTAAATTGTATTGATGAATTTGTTCTGTCGATTCTGTCTATTTTAAGTTAAAGGAATTAAAACATACATAATTTAATACTTAGATTTGAGTAAACATACTAATATGCAAAAAGAACATTTTTAACTCATTCTAGTAAGTAGAAAATTTGGGAAAATGTTACATTGTATACATCAATTAAGGAATCTTTTATTAAAGGCATATATTGTATATTACCCTGCAAATCTTTTAAATCAGGTGAAAAGATAGAAGTCCTTTAATGCCATATTTACCTCTTAAGGAAGTTTAAAGTATTGTAAAGTAATCAAAATAAATCGTTTTGATCAGATAGGTTAAAATTACACATCGTTTGTTTTTTATTGTTAGTGATTAAGTTACCTTTTTAATATAACATATACTGGTGTAACAATTATTGTGCTGTTCGATAGGAAAATGAAAATAATAATGATAATGGGTATTTTCCTATTCATATTCGATTTAAGATTTTATATTTGTTGGAGATATTTAAAACAAAACTCGATCCAAAACGCAAACACACAGTGTATTCGTTGTCTCTAAAAATAAAACCTGTCGGGAATTTACACACTCTAAAAATAGCGATTGGGGTGTTTATAATTAGATAACACTACGGAAAACTCAAATGGCCATACAAATTAATCCTAACGCATAACTAATTTTTTCAAAATCACAAATATATCTAATGAAACCTGTATGCTCAAGAAATAAAATACAAAATGCTCGATGACAGCTATAATGCATAAAGCTTTCCTATTGACAATGAAACCATTTCAGTGACTGTGAAAAAACAGTGGGAAGCACTATAACATTATTTTACTTACTGTAGATATTTTAGAATTGAAACTCTAAAAAATGTGTCATCATTAAAAGTTTGCAAATAACTTTAATCTCAGTGAATAAAATTAAAAATTAGTAAGATTTAGGATCTATAGGAGAAAAAAGTAAAATATTATCAAATAAAAATTATCGTGGAAATGATGAAGCATGAACTTTTAGTATAAAGTCTAAAAACTTAAATATTTTACTTAATTTTGGTAATTGAATATATTGATCAACAATCCTACAACAAAGGTTTTTAACATAAACATGCACGCAATCTAAAATATCTGACGTTATCCAGGCCTTATTACGATTTGTCTATTTTCGTGTCAGAAAACGTTAGAACCGCCGCCATTACGAAAACTGAGAATCCGCCGCCTCAAATTGGAGGCGGCATATTCTCGGGTAGAATTTAGATACGAACCGAATTAAATGCCAAGCTCACAAGTTATCAATAGTAAAATACTTTGTGTATACTTACCGCCTCATTTATCATGCTTGTCGCTAAGATGGTTCTTTTAAAAAATTCATTCTAAAGAAAAACACTGTCTTTATCTCTACATTATAACATCTGCCCTGTGGAATGCGGTGTAGTATTTTTTATCATTGATATTGGTGAGTACTATAGGCATTGTGCTATTGATAAATTCTGCATTTAGCATTTAGTTCGGTTGGCAAGTAGCAAAAATCCTATTGAAGACGACAAAATTTCCAGTTTTCAAAATGGGGCCACTTCTAAAATTTTCCTGGTCGGTGAAATAAAATTGGTAAAAAGCCAGGAAACTTTATATTTTTCGGACAAGCAAACATGTAATATTTTAAGTATCATAACAAAATACAAAATCCTTAAAAATTAAAGTAAATGGATTGTCTGTCAATAACGTTTTGAATTAGCGGATGATAAAACAGTGCTTGTAGGCAGAAAAAATATTCAAAAAGTTACATTTACCTCGGAGAATGTTCTTATTTATCCAAAAATAAAATGTTGACGGCATATGTTTTTGTTTTCCCGCCACTGAAAAAAATCAGCCTTTATAGGCGCGGTGATATACCACGTGTTAAATCTATGTCCTTAAACATTGCGCATCATATCAATGTATTTGTCACTTCCTTATCATTGATTTTAGTACCCAAAAAATATTAGCGACTTTTTATTTTTTTAAATTTATAGTCCAACTCCTTTTTATATTTGTCAAAAATTATTAAAACTAATATGCGTATATGCTTTACATAACATACAGCGTGTACTTTATTATTCCCCTATAATAGTTTGAGAAGGAATATTTCGTCACACTTATATGTGTGTTGGTGTATATGGAAGTTTGGTGCACAAGCGAAGTGAGGTACTGTAATTTATATGGGATTAATGTCGAATGAAGTCCTGAGTAATAAATACTTGCTTTGTGAGGAGCTGCTTCGCATTTCGGTTCCCTTTGTTTCAGTTAAACAACCTTCATCCTTTCATTTGCCTGTAACCGTCACACGGAAACTTCTTTGTTTTGTTTACATGTCGCGATCGCTTCCCTGCAAAAAAATGAAGTATGGTGAGCGTTCAAAAAATAGTTTATTTTTATACGACACCAGAAGATTCATTAATTAAAAGTATTCCTTAGACATAAATTACAATGTTAAATAGATAACCTTCGGGTTGGAACTCCCAAATTTATTGAAATGGAAGAATTTCATGCAGGCTTGAGGGATTGCAAGGGATGTCGTGGTTTTAAATAAAAACAGAATGGGAACGAAATAGTTTTCAGATACGGAAACCTCTTTTTAACCAAGTATCTGTTTGTTTGGTGTTTTTGGTGTTTCACATCCCTCTCGAGAATATTTCACTTACTGTATAAGTACTTTTTCCGCTTGGTATTTATTTACGCTATGTACACGATCACAAATTTTCCGCGGAAATTTTTTCAAGCGTACAGTGTACTTAATATAAATGAAAGGCATTTAGTGACAGTCTAAGAAATCCGCGTAATTTTCTACGCGCTGATTAAACAAAAATTTAGATTCCGTGGAATTATGACCCCGTGGAAAAAAGTACATCTACAGTATTTAAAAGTAGGCTGGGCAGCAGAAATGCATTAAATTTATTGAATTTAATATGGTTTTTAATACTTATAATTTTCCATAATAGATGTTTTAACAATTATATATCATTGCATGTTTTGAAGTCAACTGTCTATGATAAATTATTTTAAGATAATAGGATAGAGTCTGTATTTACTACGAGAATTTTTGTAAAAATAACGGTAACAGAGAGATCAATCTAATTAAAATTAGATGTTAGATCCGCTCGCAAACTCGCTACACTAACATCTAACAACATCCCATAGAGGGTCACGTCAGAGGTCAAATTTTATCAACCAATCATATTGTCGCTGGCAAAATCATTGGATATTTGTTGACGTAATCAAAGTGAAAAAGTCTAGAGTTGTTCCGCATTTGACCTCCGACGTGACCCTCTATGGGATGTTGTTAGATGTTAGTGTAGCGAGTATGCGAGCGGATCTAACATCTAATTTTAATTAGATTGCAGAGAGATGCAACATTTAGGAAAATGACGTTGTAAAACGTAACAAATTTCAACAGAAGCAACAGCGGTGTTGATAAAAAAAGGGTATTTCATACTTTGTATTCAATAGCATTATTGCCAATTCATATCTCGCTAATACTCAACACTTTTTTGACTGTTTGATTTTCGATATAATTGTTGTAGACAAAAATCTGTAAAGAAACAAACTGTATTGAATTATTCCACAAACCTTAATATAAACACTGTAACATAATAATGTAATACTTGCATCATAAACTACATGTTTCTAAAATAAACTTACCTATATACATGTACATGTATATATCCATTAATTTGACTGAAAAAAAAAATCAGGTTCACTCGTCAGAAGAAAAGACAATGTCAGTTCTGAGTCGCCGTATATGTAAATGATTTAATTTTGAATGTTTGGGATGATTATATTTCCATGAAAATTCAAAACTTAATAAGGTATGTTTATTGTAAGCTAAGGCTCTCCATTGTCATCATAATTTGATGAATCATATTTTAAGTATGTTATGTTTCTAAATATCGGTAAATTTAGTGAAGTGTGATGTTAAGGTAGGT
>PRKT01001435.1:9683-54759 GCA_003671525.1 Saccostrea glomerata
AACTAGTGCTAATTGTAACGGGGACCGTTACAGATGTTCCCCAAACGCTCCCCAACTCCCTTTTGGTGCCATATTCCCTGGAAGCTTCATTAAATAAGACACACTCGATGCATTTGAGACTTTAACTACGTTTACCCAGACGTGTACAAAGTTAATTCAAATTTTAGCGTTGCACGCGTGCGCATGTGAATGCATGTGTGTAATGACCATATCATCTTGTCAACACAATTTATATATTTTAATATACTAAATATTAAAGTATTTAATCCAAAAGTATTAAAAAAGATGCGCTCATTCAAGTGTTTTTTGGATTTTGCTCATTTCACGTGCACGCACGTGCATACTTGAGCATGGTGACCATACCTTCTTGTAGATGTCCGTTACATCTATCTATGTTCTAAATCCCACCCCGTTTGGTTGAAAACCAAGGGAGTTATAGCTGTTTAAAGTTTCAGCCAATCAGATTGCAGCGCACGTACATGCACGTGTATGCATGTGCATGGTGACCATATTTTCTTGTAGTAGACCAGTATATCTATCTATGTTCCAAATCCCATCCTGTTTGGTTGAAAATCAAAGGAGTTATAGCTATTTAAAGTTTCAGCCAATCAAATTGCAGCGCACGTGCATGCACGTGTTTTCATGATAATTGCTATATATCAAGTTGTAGGATATTGTAATGCATGGCTATTTTTTAAAATTTCAAAGGATTTCGTCAAAAAACAAGAAAGATATTGAGACTTTAGTTTCAGCCAATCAGAGCAAAGCGCACGTGCATGCGCGTGAGATCTTGCTATTTTGACCATGTCATATTGTCTATGCTTCTAATATATCCTTATGTTATTAGTTTTAAAGCATTTCATCAAAAATTAAAAAAGTTACACCAATATCAATTAAATCGGTCATTTCACATGTTGCACGTGCACGCTCTTGCAAGCACGTGCGCGCAAAATGACCTTCGTTCCGCAAATCTACATAACATGTCTACTGACCCTAAAAACATTTCACCTTAGTCGGATGTATAGTTTACGAGATCATTCCCGGACAAAAAAGTACCCAGGAAGAAGAAGAAGAAGAAGAAAAATAATAATAACTAGAGCAAAGCTCGTTGCAAAGCAACGAGTAGGTCTTCCGTCCGGTTTTGACCAGAAGTGCCGGAAGTGACGGAACAAAACAAAGCTATAAGCTAAATAGTCTCCAGTGACTTTATAATTTCAATTTTCATCAAAACCTTCAAAATAAGCCATTTTTTGCTACTTCCGGTTTGACCGGAAGTGACGACGACGGACGGAAAAACTTCTTTTTATGCTCCCAGAGACATATATAACCCAAAAACTTGTCAAGAACGGCAAAAATACGCGTTTTCCGATTACTTCCGGTTTGGCCCGAAGTGACGACGACGGATGTATTTTGAACGACGGACGATGGCAATAGATGAAGCTTGACATTTTAAACAACTTTGTTTCTTTGACGTATTCCAAATTCTCAATAAGTTTTGAGATATAAAGAAAAAACTTTCTGCCCCTCTAGGCCCTTAATTTTAAGGGCCAGCCCCTTTTTTGAGATATCATTTGAAAGATCTTGTAATTCTACAATTCTTTTGTTCTATATGTTCTAACAAAATATTTCTAGCTTAAAAGATATCGAAGAAAAGGTGTTAGAAATTTTAAAATTCACGACAGGACTATTTTCGGACTTTAGCGAGCGCCGTCGTGCTGCGTTTCAGGAAAAATCGAAATGCCAAATGCACATCTACAGACATATGTCTATCATACCTGAAAGTTTCATGTTTCTATCTTAACTCATTTGCCAGAAAAACTCTGGACAACCTGACCCTTTAGAATTCATAAAATCGGCAATATCTCAGACCGGAAGTGACGTCGTCTAAAAAGAAAAAAAACGCATAAGGTTCAAGTGATGATACATAAGTCCTGAAAGTTTCATGAAAATTCATCAAGCCGTTTTACGAAATTTGAAAGATAAGCATACAATAGGATGTCCTACAATATGATATATAACAATTGTTATCAAATCACACGCATGCACGTGCGCTGAAATCTGATTGGCTTTAACTTTAAATGGTTATAACTCCCTTGGTTTTCAACGAAATAGGATGGTATTTAGAATATTGATAGACATCATGGACCCCTACAAGAAGGTATGGTCATCATGCACATGCTTGCACGTGCGTGCACGTGAAATGAGTAAAATTAAAAATATGCATGAATAAGTGTATTTTTAATACTTCTGGATTTAATGCTTTGTTATTAAGTCTATTTGAATATATATACATAGTGTAGAAAAGATGATATGATCATTACCCACATGCATTCATATGAGCTCGGATGTAATGCTAAAATTTAAATATATTTTGTAGTCTTCTGGGAAAAGGTTGTTTAAGTCTAAATTGCACAAGGTATGTCTTATTTAATAGAGCTTAAGGAAATATGGCACCAAAAGGGAGTTGGGGAGCGTTTGGGGAACATCTGTAAAGGTCCCCGTTACAATTAGCCCTAGTTATTATTAGGGTCTTCTGTCTCCAACGGAAAACCCTTCTATTATTGTATTGTTTCTTTTTAAGGTCTTCCATCTTCACGGAAGACCTTATAGTGATTTTACTGTTTCTGATTATGTCGCCCAGAATGAAGTCGGCGGCGACATATTGCGATTGTACGCATGTTTTTGTTCTACGGGCTGTTTCTCAAAGATGGCTAAAACAATCTTCCTGAAACTTTCCTGAAAGGATGATCACTTGTTGTAGTTGTGTTGTGTGGTCATTCAGTGTCAAAATAAAGCGACAAATTTTGTCCGAGAGTGTTCTCTCTGGTCCCTTGAACATTCCTCATGAAACTTTATTGTTTTAATGATTAATATTTATAATTGTGGGTGTTGCATTTAACAAGAGGCCCAAAGGCCTTGAATCGCTCTTCTGATAAATTGTACAATCTATAACTTCTATTAGAAGCCTCCAACTCTATTCAGGTATCATAAGACCCAAAATGCATCATCTGACAAAGGTTGATAGTATTTAGCCAGTTAAGACTGAAAATATTATAATATAATTATAAAATACCATAAGTAGGTCACGGTGACTCACCTCTTAATTGAAATTTTCTGATGACTCAAGATACATTGATTGACAAAGTTTGATGATTCTAAGCCAATAAGTAACTGAGATATTCAAAAGTAGGTCACTGTAACCTACTTCTTGGTCAACATTCTCCAATACCCTAAGATGCCTCAACCGACAAAGTTTGATGATTCTGAGCAAATAAGGACCAGATATAATTAAATAAAGCCATCAAATGTCAAAAGTAGGTCACGGTGACCTACTTTTTGGTCAACATTGTCCAAAAACCCAAGATGCCTAAGCTGACAAAGTTTGACAATTCTAAGCCAATAAGTACCCGAGATATTCAAAAGTAGAACACCATGACCTACTTCTTGGTCGACATTCTCCGATTCCCTAAGATGACTTAACTGACAAAATTTGATGATTCCAAGCCAATCAAAACCAAATAATTAATTATAGCCATAAAATGTCAGAAGTAGGTCACCATGACTTTCTTTTTGGTCTAAAATCTAAAAAAAACCAAGATGCCTAAACTGACAAAGTTTGACAATTCTAAGCTAATAAGTACCTGAGATTTTCAAAAGTAGGTAACTGCGACCTACTTTTTGATTGACATTCTCCGAAAACCCAAGATGCCTCAACTGACGTATTCGATTATTCTAAGCCAATAAGTGCCTGAGATACTTAAATATAGCCATAAAAATGTGAAAAGTAGGTCACCGTGACCTAATTTTTGGTTGTGACTTTCCGAAAACCCAAGATGCATCAACTGACAAAGTTTGATGATTCTAAGCCAATAAGTACCGGAGATACTTTAATAAAGCAATAAAATGTTAAAAGTAGGTCAATGTGACCTACTTTTTGGTTGTCACTCTCCGAAAACTTAATATGCATCAACTGACAAAGTTTGATGATTCTAAGCCAATAAGTACCGGAGATACTTAAATATAGCCATAAAATGTCGAAAGTAGGTCATCGTGACCTACATTTTGCTTGACATTTTTTAAAGTCCAAAGATGCATCTACTGACCAAGTTTGATGATCATAGGTCTGAAGGTAATCAAAATATGCCTTTTAAACAATTTGAAAACAAATGCCTACAAAATTCAAAAAGTAGGTCACAGTGACCTACTTTTTCATAAATATGTTTTGAGGTCCCTAGATGCATCAACTTACAAGATTTGATGATTCTCAACCTCTCAGTGTCTCAAATAATGAGATATAATGTTTTAGAAGAAGGATATGGAAATAACGAACAGTATTCAATCTCAACGTCCATTAAACAAATATACAAAATAAGAGCAGAGCAAACACGGACCTCCGAAACATCATACGCACACAGCACAAATGGCCATAGCATTAGCTCTTTGAGCCTTTGGCTCAGATCTAAAAAAAACACCTGTAAAATTCAGAAAAATCATCCAATTATGATGAAAATACCAGATGCACACTTTTAAGGTGAATAATAAGTATACAAATTTTCAGACAAATCCTTACAATAGTTTCTGAAAAATGGTTTGGACAAAATCTCATCTACAGACAGAGGGACAGATTGACAAGCTGATTCCAATATACCCCCCTAAACTTTGTTTGCGGTGGGAATAATAAATATAAGTTGCATTTTACCTTATTCAAATTTAAATTCCTTTTTGTATGCCATAAGGGTATTTTTGGTCAGCATTGCAACAGTCATTGGTCCAACTCCTCCAGGCACTGGAGTAATAAAACCAGCTTTCTTTGCTACATCTGCAGTAAGAAAATAAAACCAAGTCAATTGGCCACAAGGCTCACCTGATTCAATAATCCATCCAAAGATTTTTTTCTTTCAAAATTTCCCAATCCAAACTTTGTAAAATAACATGTTGATTCCTTATTGTGCATTGAAATCAAGCTCTATATCGAAGCTTTATGAGGGTCTTCCGTCTTCAGCAGAAGACCTTTTTGATCTTCAGTTTCTTTTTTCACTTTTATTAAAGTGTATTTTATATTTTCCGTTTTCATGGACGACCTTATAGTGATTCTACTGTTTCTTCTTATCATTAAGGTCTTCCATCTTCACGGAAGACCTTATAGTGATTCTACTATTTCTTATTATTATTCTTATTAAGATCTTCCGTCTCCAACAGAAGACCTTATTGTTTTCCTTTGGTTTCTTTTTCCCTATTATTATTTTTCTTACCAATTTTGTGCACCCGATTTCTCAGAAACGGCTCCCTCGATTTTCACCAAACTTTCAGATCTGATAGATATTCGTCTGAATCTTGTCAGAATTTGTCGTCGATGACGACATTCCTGTCTTGAAAATGGATGATTTTCTGATTTTTAGAGGGTTGGCTTGTCCTGAGGTCTTCTAAACCACTTAAGATATTGAGTTGAGATTTTCAGTGAAGATAGTGGAAGGATTATAGATGTGACATTTTGCATATAGACCTCTCAAGGGAAAAAGGCATCGACACTCAACTGGGCTCAAAAATTGGGCTTACAAGCATCTTGCAGAATTTTTACACATTTTCTTTTATATCTTTTATCTTGTTAATATTTTGTTAAGACATATATAATAAAAGATGTGCAATATAATAAGACCTTTCATTTGATATCAAGAAAATAGGGTTAGCCCTTCAAATGAGGGGATCAGAGGGGCTAAAAGTTTTTCATCTTTTACTCTTTAATGATCAATATTTTATAATACATTACTGAAGCAAAGATATTCATCTTAACAACTTGCAACATTATATAATAAAACTTTGACCATATGTTATGTAATAAAGGGTCACAAGGGGCTAGAATGCTAAATCTTTTACGCTTTATATATCGAAAAGCGTGAATATTTTGATAAGCAATAATGAACAAAAGATGGTCAGAATAATGTTCTAAACAATATGCATACTTTTAATTTTTGTATAATGGCCCCATTAAGGAAGGTAGTATGCATCTTTAGATGTATCATCCATGCAAGTTTGGTCACTATAGTGCTCATTATAGTTACTTGGAAAAGAGACCTGCACCAAAAACATAAACCTGTTCACTCATGCAGAAAATGTAGATCAGATTCAGCATCCCAAGCAAGCCTGGTAGTGTGCATCCAAAGATGTACCATCCATGCAAGTTTGGTCAACATAGGGCTTATAGTTACTCAGAAATGAGACCTACACCAAAAACTGCACCAAAAATTTTAACCAGCTCCAAAAACATTCACCTGGTCATTCCTTTGCTGAAATTGCAGCATCTGAAACTTTGACTGGTACAATGAAACACACTTGAAACATCTTCTATGCATGTCTAATCAATATAGGACATAGAAGTACTTAAAAAGAAAACTGCTTCAAAAAACGTAACCTTAACCCGGGACGCTGACACCGATGGTATTACATGAGTTCCCCCAACTTTGTTGAGGTGGGCTAAAAAGATCATACATTTAATGATGATGATAATAAAAAAAAAGTATGAAGAGGAATAAAACTAGCTCTCGTTCAGATATACGTATCACAATTATTGAATATGACATAAATCACTGCATGCGTACACAGCTAGCATACATATATGTGACGTGTCATGAGACTTTGGGCCTAAATGTGGCATTGGTAAAACAAAGAAATGTCACGTCGTAAACAACGCACGCTTTTCTCTTGGTTTTCTTTCAATTTTTACTTCATCATCACTGAAGCAAAATAAAATAACTGTGAAATATTTTGGACTTCCCGTGAACAAAATAAGGGAGAAATATTCTTAATCTATCTTCATTTAACATTTTTTCTTTTAATCTTATTATTTTGCTAAGAATTTTGTGTGAGATCATGAATCAAAAGTCCTTCTTTGGCAGAAGCATTGAAAGTGAAACTAAACTATGGTGGGGTATGGCTAAAAGACAGAACGGAAAACGGAACAGAATTAAATGGAAAAAAGAAAATATGAAGTAACAGGAATTCTTAAATGTATTTAAAAACAAACAAGATAATTGTTTCATAGCAGCATGATCAACATATTTACATTGAGAATAAGGGGGATTGGCCACAGGGGCATCTTATCCACTCTGTTCTCTACTGCACATATAAAAATATACATAAGGGAAGAATCGAAAGTAGCACACGATTTTTTTAAAAAGTCAAAAAACAACTTACTTGAGAAAAGTTACACAAATCCTGAAAGGAACTAGCGCAAATAATGTCCTAGTACTTATCTAGGCTAAAATATTCCAGATATATCGATCCATCGAAAATAGCTTTTATCCAACTAAAACCCCAGCTTTCTGCACAGTGTGAAACTCTTCACCCAAGAAAAGATAACTCACCCGGATGACAATAGGGTAGTACCCGAAGTCTTCCAATGGCACTCGGAAGGCCCAGGATGCTTCCACATAAGTTTCAGCTTTCCTGGCCTAGTGGTTCTTGAGAAGAAGATTTGTAAAGATATTTTCTATACATTTCTATGTAAAACTTGGATTCCCTATTGTGGCCCTGCCTTATCCCCGGGGGACATGCTTTTAACAATTTAAAATCTAAACTACCCAAGGATGCTTCCACATAAGTTTCAGCTTTCCTGGCCTAGTGGTTCTTGAGAAGAAGATTTTTAAAGATTTGTACTACAGTGGACCTTCAGATATCTGGACGCCAGATATCTGGATGCTTCAGTATCCGGACTATTTTTCATCGGAATGGAATTTTTGAATTCTATATATTTTGTTAAACTGTTGATTCAGGTATCCGGATGCTTCACATATCTGGACAAATTGTCTAGGAACCAAAGCATCCAGATTAATGAGGCTCCACTGTATATATTTCTATGTAAAACTTGGATTCCCTTTTGTGGCCCCGCCCTAACCCAGGGGGTTATGATTTTCACAATTTAATATCTACACTAGCCAAGGATGCTTCCACATAAGTTTCAGTCTTCCTGGCCTAGTGGTTCTTGAGTAGAAGATGTTTAAAGATTTGTTCTATACATTTCTATGTAAAACTTGGATTCCCTATTGTGGCCCGCCCTACCCCTGGGGGTCATGATTTTAACAATTCGAAAAAAAGTCACGTAACAGGAAAAAGGAAAGCAGTAGCCTCCGTCACTCCGTCTTTTTTGACAAATTTTTGCTGTTTTCAAAGACTTTTTGACTCCAAAAATCACCAAACAATTTCGCCATCGCCTAGTTGTCGTATAGGAGTCACTTCTATGTGCAGAAATGGATTTGCAAAATTGTGACAGTTGGGGATCTTTCTTTGTAAACGGCTGATCGGTGAGTACGTATTCACCTGTGTTTACTTGTTATTTACCTGTCGATTATAATCTGTCAATCATATGTCCTAAACGTAGAACAAAACCTTCTAGTCTCAAGATGGAAGCATTATCTAAACCTATTATCTAAAAAAAAGTGAAATTCAAACGAACAGAAACAAAAGAATATCTAATTTTGAGCTTATGCAATGTGTGATTCGCTCCGTCGGGGATAAGGTACGATGCATACAGCTCGACCGTGACCTCTGGCATATATATTTGATCGACGATGAAAGCAAACAAACATTGCTGGAGCAAGGGGTTGACATCAATAATCAAAACTTCAATGTCTATAATCATAATCCTTACACAACAGGTTCAAAATCCCCGACAGATAGAGTTCTCAAAGTCACTGTGTCTGGTGTGCCTCTCTCTGTAGATGACAATGAAATTCTGGCAATGCTTACTTAACTAGGTGCAGACCTAATCAAAGTACTGAAAGTACTGGGAAGCGCTAAGCAAATTGATTTGAAATTCATCAGAATTATTTTGAATTTAAATTTCCTGTTGTATTGATTTTAAGCAATAGGTTGACAGTTCGACAGCGCTAGGGCGAGCACAGTTGTTTGGTACATAATCAAATACTAGTATGTGAGTTCTGAAAACTTCCCGTTTAATTGTGAAATTCAACATGTCTAATGCCTTTTAATTTAAGCATTTTACATTTTCTTTCTCTGTCAAAAAATCAATCAATATCACATACAGGAAATTGCAAGAAAATATTGCTCCATGTAAAAATATTTTCTTTCCCCATCGCCTTGTAGGAATATATTAGAGGTAATATTTGCATATAAATCGTTATTTATTGGAAGGGAGATGGTAATCAAGTTTTCCGATGAAATTTAGATTTTAAATGTAGCGATACAATTGCTGGAAAATGTATATTTTGAAATAAATTTGAACACTTGAAAATGTCGCTAAAATTCCTATCATTTGTGTGCAACACTGCCTTCTAAAATCTTCTGGTGATCATTTTCAATAACAAATTCATTCCGCGTTTACAAGTATTTCAAATTGAAGATTGGCATCATGTGTTGATATCACGATATGTTTTACTCATTTGTAAATTATAACCTTTTTACAATAATTTTTTTTTTACACTTTTCTTCTTTGGAATAAAAAAAAATTCATTTAACCCTTAAAAGCATTTTTTGACTTTTGTTAAAATGATTTAAAATGCTTCAATGTTTTTACGGATGCTTGATGTATTATACCATTCTTTACTTGTGTATGTATGATCTTCACTACCATGCAAAACATGCTGAGAGGAGAAACATATCTAAGGCATTGTTGTGCTAGTTGAAAAGGAATACTGAAAATAATTGCTCATATTTTTTCTGCTATTTCAATGATAACTATAATTGAAGAGACCAAGAAAGAAAATAATGCAAGGAAGAAGGATATGGAGATAACGCATAGTATTCAGTCTCAAAGTCCATAAAACAATACAAAATAAGAGCAGAGCAAACACAGACCCCCGAAACATCAGAGGTGGGATCAGGTGCCATGCAAGCATTGATCTCAAGTATTAATAAATCTTCATGAAGATATACAACATAGTTTTATTCTGTTTTTATTTAGTTTTCATTAAGAATCGGCAACACAGCTGAGGCACATTTTTAACATTACATTAGCCCTATTCCTATCCATTGCTAAGAACGTTAATTAAGGGGTTTTAGCATTTTTTGCCATATCCTGCACACTACACACAATTTTAAAGCACACTATTCCGAGAAATAAGTTTTACGATTTGAATGGATTCGTTGAAAACACAACCACCACATGTCCTACATGTCTGTACAGCCACAGAAACTGCCTTTCCTTTCGAATTATTTACATAATGTTTTACCCATATGATACAATTATAGAGTACAACACAATTAGTAAAGACATTAAAAAAGACAGTCCATGAATGCATTGCAGTCTGTTACTAATTGATACTTAGATGCGAAAATCATCTTCACTGATAGCTCTCAGCATGGTGCAAGGTGTTAAAAGGAAGGCTTGTTTTAGTTACATTGCTTGAAGTAAGGGTATAGAAAAAAAAATTGTTTATATGGATATTAGTTATAAAGAGCACACCATATCATGTAAGTAGTGCATTGTTAATCAATCTAATTTTATTTAATACTGAATACTCACTTCCAGTTTGAGATTTTTAAAACTTAATTATTAAAATCCAATCTGATTTTTAAATAATGTATTTATTCAATCACTATTTTACATGTACATGATAAATAATATACTGCTTTTAATTAAGTATTTGTGCAATAGATACAGCAATTATTAGCTACATGATACAAAAGTAATGTGTGCCTACATGATTTAAATGAACTACAATGTAAAGAGAAGAGCATGATAAAAACTGCTTTTATCTACTAACTGTGGAATATTTCCCTACCCCACTAATTGCTTCCTATCATTAGAAATGCACGTAATGCAGCAGTACACTAAAATAGCAGGAAGAGAATCGGTGATTTCCAGTTCCATATTTTTAGAATAACAAGAGGAGTTATCTAACTTGCTTATAGTGGCGCTGGATCCCGAATGGAAGTAGATTTACGCTGACAGAAAGCGCTTTGCGCTGCGCTTAGCGCTGCGCTTAGCGCTTAAAAAGTGATCTACAATATGAAAAAATAAGAAATCCCATGACCAAAAAAATGACCGGAGTGTTGAATGGCAATAGATATATTTACATAGAGCCTCTCGCACAAAACAAATTCCTACCCAGCACGAGCTACTGTGCAGGAATTCAGTGCCGCATCTATCACTTTGGTCAACCTAAACCACCGAAAAGAAAGTGTCGCATTTGTTGGAGTTCGGAGCATCCCACCAATCAATGCACGGAGGATTCCAAATGTAAAGTATGTCTTCAGCAGGGACATTCCCCTGGTGATGAGCAATGTCCGAACTTCACAAAAAAATGTCCGAATAACTGCATTCTCTTTCATGGCGAAGAAAACGTATTATCTAATTTCTATCCATGTCAACTCTCTGTCTTTGGTGAACAGTTTGATTCTGCTGAACAAGCCTTCCAGTGTGTCAAAGCTATCCGATAATAAAGGAAGAGAAAAGTAGCAGTTGGGTATGGCACGCCAAATTCACAAAAATGAGATAAACCTAGTTTCACAATTGATAAACTAGGTTTATCGACTGAGTGTTATTGGGTTAAGAAGATGGATATTGACATACGGAAGCCCGTTGGTGCTAAGTACGAAAATATTTTATCTGGCGGCCGCCAATTATATATCTGGCGGCCACCATATAATTATGTGGCGCTCGCCACTTATTATCTGCATGGCGGCCGCCACTTATATATCTGGCGGCCGCCATTTAATATATGGCGGCCGCCATATAATTAAGATGGCGACCGCCAAATATTTATCTGGCGGCCGCTATATAACATCTTGCGGCCGCTGTATAATATATTGAAATATATATATATTAATAAATATGCGGTGGCCGCCTGATGTTATATAGCGGCCGCCAGATATTATGTAGCGGTCGCCATATAAATTATGTGGCGGCCGCCAGATATATAAGTGGCGGCCGCCAAATAAATGTTTGGCGGCCGCTAAATAGATATTTGGCGGCCGCCAGATATTTAAGTGGCAGCCGCCGAATAATAAGTGGCGACCGCCACATAATTATCTGGCGGCCGCCAGATATATAAGTGGCGGCCGCCAGATAAAATATTTTTCGTACGTGGCACCAACGGGCTTCCGTAGGTTTGCGTCACCCATTATCATATATATATTTATAAAAGTTATGGTAAAACACGTGTGTTTGTTATGTAAGCAGATTAAGTCCATCGGTAAAGGAGATCGATTGGTTGTTTACTGTAGTATTTGTTTACGGGTGAATAGGTTGGATCCGTGCTATGCATGATTCAGTCACGTATAAGGTAGATTTTCGGGTGTTTAAAGTTATTCGAAGTTCGCTGCTACATCCAACAGACTTGTGTTCGCTAAGATCGGAGATAAAAATCAGTCTATACTAGAGGAGCCTAGCTTTATGCAGAAACAGTTGCTGATTATGCACAAACAAACACAGCCGAGGTTCCGGGCATTTCTGTGGACTCCGTGTGGAGGTAAATTGGCACATTTGAAGGTGCGGCTACAAACTGGTAATTTCTTTTCGCGACTTTCTCACAGAGAGAACGAAAATATAAAAGTAACATTTGAATTTTAAACACTGTTTATATTATTAACGAAAAGATAATGGGGACCATATAAGCACCCTCTCTGTTTTTCACATTTAGGCAACAAAAAATTTCATTGTGTTAATTGTAATTTCTGAAAGCTTGAGTGATTTTAACGTTTGTCAACGTCTATCTTTCATTGTTACTAAGCCTCATAAACGTTACGACTATGTAAGCTATGGCTACGACTCTAACAGTAGATAGAGGTACGCGTAGAACAGAGAATCTGGTAAACATTTGGACACAGATATATGTCCGCTTTTCAGCTTGAATTTAGCTTAGTTTAAAAAAAAAAAAAAAAAAGTACATGTGTTACTTGAGAATTAGTATAATTCTGGTATAGTCACGGTTGTAATTAATAAACGTACGTACCTGGTACATATAATATATGATATATAATTTTTATCTATATGACGATGGGTTAGAATTTGGTATATAGGAATTGTGAACAAAGTTTCTAATTCATAGTTACGAGACACACTATTTTGGAAGCTAAATGTATTTGAATTTCTTTACATATGGTTCGAAAAGTTCTACAATTTACAAAGGTCTAAACTGAAGCCCTTCACCGGCAAATGGTGACGTCTCCATATGAGTGAAAATTCTCGAGAGGGACGTTAAACAATATACAATCAATCAATCTATACTTGTTTTGTAGTCTTTATCTGTAACAAAATATTTTGTTGCAAAAAATTCCTTTAGACTGAACACTTGGGTGTTGTGGCTATTTCATTCTTACCAGCATGATTTACATGATGGTGAAAAAAAATGAAGCATTTTAAAGTATTTCCACCAAAATGAGTCAATGGAAAATACTCACAAATTTTAATATGATATATTTTTATTTCTAAGTAGAAGAGTATTTAATTTAATATTTTTATTTTAAAAAGAAATATTGACAAACCAGCTTCAAATATTACACGAGAAAACAGAATGGTCAAACGTTTTTAATTTTTGGTACAAATAAATTATAATTCATGTGCGTGAGAGTCAGATATAAAGCCCCCACCTCCACCCTACCCCCGATAAGAAAGGTTTTTCATCAAAATCACAAAAAGACAAATGCAATATTCTTATACTCAAAATTGATATATTAAGCAATGTAATGAAAAAAGTAAAGTCTTTGGGGATTTTTGTTACATGTTGATAGCAACATGCTGCACGATGAGGGATTGGTATCAAAATAAATGTGAAATATTGAAAAAAAAACTGTTATGTTATTTAACTGTAACATATTCAATACAAAATTTAAAAGTTCAATTTTTATTCATTATTTATATTATAAACCAGTAACTTTTATTGATTGCGTGTATATATTACAAGTTTCCATGCTAGGAAATTTTTCTTGTAAAACCTTTTATATAAAAATTATAACTTAATACGAGGGTCATTCAAAAAGTTCGTAGACTTTTGTCCTAACTTTTTTATCTAATGTCATATTATATCCAAATTTGGTACAAATATTTAAACAACAGATTCAAATAATTTGAGTAAAAAAATTGGAATGTATCTTCATATTTATGAAAATTACCAAGGATTAAATAGAACAACAAAAGTGGGGTAATGGAGCACCGTCAAAATTGAGTAAAATACTAATTTTCACTTTATAGTAATGACAGCCATACCTCTAATAAATGGAACTGAAACACAAAAAAATTTACTTGACAAAGTTTAAATTAAGTATTGCTGAATTAATTAAAATGATATCATGTTATGTAATATGTCACTCCGTTTACAAGATATCAGTTTCTAAATACATATTGACTTGATTAAAAAAGGGAAAAACCATGACGTTGGAGGACGTCACGGAGCATCGAGTAGCAATAAAATTGTACATTACATTCGGAAAACTTCTTTTACAAGCTTAAAATATCTGAATAAACCAGGATCTGTCTGAAAAGTAAGCTGTATTTGTATTAAATGGAAAATACAATTTTTGAGTGGTAGCTAGTTTGAATCGGACGATGGATTGTCTGCAATGAAACGGGTTAAAGTAAAAAAATTTGGAGATTTTCGCAGCACTTATTGAGTAACTTTAGCCTTTGCCTACTTTCATATTTCACAATTGTATTTCCAGTAAGAATACTCTACTTTTGGTACCAATATTCGCTATATTACCACACGGGGAGGAACAGTGTTTCACAAATACATCTTGTTCATTTATGTTATCGTGGTCTTATGTTTAATTATGTAATTTACTAAATTCCAATTTTTCATCAAAAGGACAAACACTACTGGTGTGTCAATATATATAGAAATTATTACAAAAAACTGTAGGAGTAGCATCTAAGTATTTCACAGAAATCTATATTTTTAGAAACCACAGCAACACTGTTCATTGAAATCTAAAACCGATATTCAGAATTATGTATATTAGTGTAGTCTACTTGTGTGCCAAGTTATATTACAATGCGATTTAAACTGTAGGAAGAGTAGCATTTTAAAAGTATTTCACAGAAATTTCTCTAATTAGTAACCACAACAGTAACGTTCATTGAAATCAAAAACTGATACACAGAATTATGTGTCTTATTGTAGTCTATTTGTGTGCCAGTTATATTGAAATCAGACCAAAAACTGTAAGAGGAGTAGCATTTTGAAAAATTGTTTACAGTCGCTCACAGATTGCAGATGATATCGCATAAGCTCTTCTGACCAGTAGAGCTAAAAATAAACAAGAGGCCCAAAGGCCTTGAATTGCTGTTATGATAAATTGTACAATAATCTATCACTTCTATTTGAACCCTCTAACTGAGACTGTATCCCAAGATGCATGAACTGACAAAGTTTGATGATTCTTAGCCAGTTAAGACTGAAGATATTTCAGTATAGCTATAGAATACCATAAGTAGGTCACAGTGACCTACTTTTTGATACAAAATTTTCAGAGGACTCAAGATGCATTAATTGACAAAGATTGATGATTCTCAGCCGATTACTACCGGAAATATTCAAAAGTAGATCACTGTGACCTACTTTATAGTCAGTGATGCATCAATTGACAAAGTTTGACAATTCTAAGCCATTAAGTACCCATTATACCTAAATGAAGCCATAAAATGTCACAAGTAGGTCATTGTGACCTACTTTTCAGACAACATTCTCCAAAAACCCAAGATGCATAAACTGACAAAATTTGATAATTCTAAGCCAATAAGTACCTGAGATAATTAAAAATAGGTCATTGTGACCTACTTTTTGGTCGACATTCTCCGAAAACCCAAGATGCCTTAACTGATATAGTTTAACAACTCTAGGCCAATAAGTACACGAGATACTTAAATATAGCCATAAAATGTCAAAAGTTATAGGTCACCGTGACCTACTTTTGGGTCGACATTTTTGAAGACCCAAAATGCATCAACTGACAAAATTTAATGATCATAAGTCCAAAAGTATTCAAAATGTCTTTTAAACAAACTGAAAAAAAATGCCGGCAAAATTCAAAACAAAAGCCTGAAAGGCTTCAATGGCTTCGAACAAGAAAAACAATTTCAAAAGATCTGCAGATAGGTCAAGTGAGTGACATAATTACAACCGTGACTATACCAGAGTTCTACTAATTCTCAAGTAACACATGTATTTATTTATTTTTTTTTTTTTAAACTAAGCTAAATTCAAACTGAAAGCGGACATAAATCTGTGTCCAAATGCTTACCAGATTCTCTGTTCTACGCGTGCCTCTACCTACTGTTAGAGTCGTAGCCGTAGCTTACATACAGTCGTTACGTCTATGAGGCCTAGCTCCACATGGAGTCCACAGAAATGCCCAGAACCTCGGCTCTGTTTGTTTGTGCATAATCAGCAACTGTTTCTGCATAAAGCTAGGCTCGTCTATACGACTGATTTCTATCTCCGATCTAAGCGAACATAAGTCTGTTGCAATGTAGCAGCGAACTTCGAATAACTTTAAACACCCGAAAATCTACCTTATTCGTGACTGAATCATGCGTAGCACGGATTCAACCTATTCACCCGTAAACAAATACTACAGTAAACAACCAATCGATCTCCTTTACCGATGGACTTAATCTGCATACATAACAAACACACGTGTTTTACCATAACTTTTATAAATATATACCTGTATGTATGAAACATGTATGAAATAGACCAATGTACGGACAAACAGGAAGTTGACATCTGATAAGAACAAAAATGAATTCAAACATATGGCATCCCTCAGAGAAGATTGTGTTAAAATTTCAAGCATCTGCAATGAGTAGTTGCTGAGAAAAACACGACGAAAATTTGTTACGGACGGAAAGACAGCTTGACAGACGGACGGCTGAACACACAAAAGTAAAACAGTATCCCCCCCTTCGGAGGGGGCGTATAATAAGATGTCCTTGTAGTATCTTTTGGTTCCTTGTGGTGTCCTTGTGGTAAAAAGACATAACACAATTTACCATTTCTGGTATCACGAGTCATTCGCGTGGCGGAGTGGTTTAAGTGTCTGCTTTAAAGTCGCGAAGTAAGGAGTTGATCCTTACATCGCAGGTTCAGATCTCACAATGGGATGTTGAGACCGGTCCTTCGGATGAGACAGTGTAAACTGATGTCCCGTGTCGCAGTAAGTACTGGCACAAAAAAGATCTCTCCCTGCTCAATGGCCCTGAGTATTGAGCATAAGCTGCTCTCCACCAGCAAGGAGTGACGTCTTCATTTGAGTGAAAAATCCGGTATCATGATTCCAGATTGACGATACGATATGCGTATCACTGAGACACACGATCAATTTGATCGATATATCGCTGTATCATTACAACTCTATGAAGTAAATAATGAACAAGAGGCCCATGGGCCTTATAGGTCACCTGAGTATGACATGCAACAACTTTCAAATGATCATGATGATTGAATTTGGTTCATGTTTTAAGCTAACCACCCTTCAGGCCAGGGGACAGGGACCATTAAATTCAAAATTTTTGTTCCCCTTCACCCATAGATGATGTATATTAAATTTGGTTGAAATTGGTTCAGTAATTTCAGAGAAGAAGCTGAAAATGTTCACACACAATGACGGACGAAAATTGATAGCAACAGGTCACCTGAGTGACTCAGGTGACCTAAAAATAATTTTTAAGCGCTAAGCGCACATGCGCAAGCGCTTACTAGGGTGTCATACTCAATTGTTTTGAAAACACAGCTCGTCTACCTGTAAAATGTTAATTCTTTTATACAATCATATGCATTTCATTTACAAATAATATGCGAAAAAAGCATGCGAAAATTGAATTTGTCGGATTTTACGTTTAGATAAAGAAAATTCCTTCAGTCAGTATACCGGTATATACAGCATGTCGCGTGATGCAAAGTGTTATCCAAAAAAGGATTGCAGGATTTCAAACTTAGCATAAATATTTATGATACATATTCGTAATGTGGCTGCTAAGATAGCAAAATTCTTGTTCGAAATTCGTATTCTGTATACTTAAATTCCATCCAGCACTAAGATCTTGAACGCGCCCTCTACGAATAATATAATTATGTAAACAAATGGGGTTTTACTTAATATGCTATGGGCTCCTATTGTTGACCTAAATTGTCTTCGTGGTGTAATATGGTTCTTTTTAACGGTGATTATATTTTTTAAAATAAATGTTGTATATTATGTTCAATTTTAAAATGACGAGCTCCATTACGAGGAGTGATACATTTTTTAGCGCTAAGCTTACGAAATACAGCGCCACTGAACAAGTTATGTAACTCTACCAAGTATACAACTGGAAATCCCCGACCCTCTGTCGGCTACGTTATAATAGTAGGTGTTAATTAGTACAGTCGATATTAACTTTCGTATGTACGAAAATCATGAGTTTGTGGATAATGGTGGTTCTTATCTCTGAACAATATTGTGCATATTAATAAGTACTGGCAAACACCAATTATGACAAATCTTATTTCTGCAGTGTAATTCGAAAAAGTTAATACAAAAACTGTAAAAAGATTTAATGCGCATTTGTATTTAAAAGTGTCATTAAAATTTCAATGAGTATTTAAAAATAAAATTGGAATTAAATCTATTAGTAGTTAGCAGTACAATTCCATAAAAAAAAATTTAACTAGGTTCTAGTTCTATTTAAAGTTTGAATCTTCATTTTGTATCTTCATTTCCTAATTTTTCACGCCCTCTTCTGGGCCTTTATTTCAAACAGTGTACATGTCTAGCCTTTACCTATTGACTGAGTCTTGTGTGCGTTTGAATAATTTTCATACAAGTTGGTTCACTAGTCAAAACGGGGTTCGCCAGGGAGATACTTTATCACCTACACTGTTCTCAATTTTTATCAACGACTTAGCGGTGAATATCTTGAGGAAACAAATATAGACCACAAAGTAAGATCCAAGCCACTGTTTCATGTAAACATAGAAAGATGTGGGTCAGTTTGTCCCATCTATATAGTTTGCAAACTCTTCTAAAACATGTGATAAGGAATTCTAAAAATAGATGCAGCAGAGACGCAGCTCTCTGCTGAGTCAGTGAGTGAACATTTAATTATGTCAGTTTCAATTTAAGAATTATGCAGATTTCTTCTATCTACGTAAAGTAGGGTATTAATCTGATAGGACCTTCGCAAACTAATTAAAAAACCCTCAGACGAGGCGAAAGGTGTGAGATAATTATAGGTCCATGAGAAATCTTAACACTTGTGTTAAACAACATCTGAAAAAAAGAATTATGTATTTTATGTGGAAAATATTGTGACCGAATTAGCATCAAAAGCAGATGCAGAGAACTGCACTCGGTGATCTGTTTTGGTTTCCCCGACAATTTAAATTCTATTTCAGCACAGAGACATATAAAACATATGTCTCTGGTCAGCAAGAGTTTTTATCAGCCAATGAGCGTGGCCAGCAGCGGACTTAACATTACTGATCACCTATCTGTATACACCGAATATCTGATATCAGACATGCAGGCAGGTCAGTTTATTAAAGTTAATGTAATTTGCCGCTAGATGGCGATCGTAAATTCCCTTCCGCCGCAGCTGAGCGATACCAACAGCATGAATAGAGCGGAGGCTAAGCCTCCGTCTAAAAATGAGTAATTTTGAGAAACTTTCTCAACGTTGTTTTTGACGTTACAATGTTGGTTAACCGTGCTCCGTGGTAACTAGAACTGTCCAATAGGGACAAATACCCCCGCTGGGTTTTTCAGAGTAGGTGCCAATTCAGAAATATTTTATGGATCTAGTAAGAGATGTTCACTACTGTCTAATAAAGTGCCCCGCCACAGCATGATACGCCAATCAAATATTGTTCAATAATCATAAATTGGTTAGGGGGCAAGAAATTCAAGTAACCTTGATTAACAGATTGACACAGATTTCAATGATCTATTTTCCATTTCTTATCAGGTTTAAAATATTTTATATACATCTCTAAGAGACTTACAGTGTAGGGATTAATTAAAACAAATAATACGTACATCATATAATTCTAAACTGGCTGTGTTAGAGCTTAACAAATATCCATCTGCAGCTTTAAATTGTTTATTGCATATTTTATGAAATAATGGAAATGCTACAGTCTATTAAAAAAAAAAATCAAAAATTGATAATTATTCTTTAGACTATAAAATTCTAAGTGAGACTTGACTGCAATTTGTTGCAAATATATAAAAATTGAAATGTAATTTTTTTCAATGAACACATGTATAATTAATTTTAATTATATTATACAATACTAATTCAGTTTTAATCAGTTTTAATCATATACTAAAACATCAATTTGTTTTAATTACATTACATCAATTGAAAGATCTTTATCTGAACTACAGCCATCAAGAACTCTTAATTAACACAAGCAAGTATAAGGCCATTTCTTTTTGCCCAACTCCCAAGAGATAAATTAAGATAATACCGCATGATGCTCTTGCCAGTTAACTCCCGACAATGAACTCATTAATTTCTCTCTAATTTGACATGCACATTTCTGCTATCAAAAATTCTCCTTGACCAGTGCTTGATAATTATGCCCATGGGACAAACTGAATTCCTCTCAAATCATTAACATTTTTTGCAGAATTTGCTGTAAAGTATATGATGAAAAAATAAGTTTTACTTCATTTAGCATTTTTTAACAAGGATACAACTATATTTTTACATTTTTTAGGATTATGAAATTTAAAATTTAAAAAGACTTAGTTTTTAAAAAAAAATCACTTAAATTAAAGGTCACAGTGACCTTGAAATAGGTCGTCTCACAACGTCTACCCAAGATGCATAAATTGTCCAAGTTTGATGATTTTAAGTCTAATAGTTTTCTAGTTATGAGCCAAACAAAATCACAAAATAAAAAAGGAAAAACACCTGTAAAATGCAGAAAAATCATCCAATCATCATGAAAATCCCAGGTGCACACCTTCATATGGTGAATAATAAGTGTATAAATTTTCAGACAAATCCATCCAACAGTTTCTGAGAAACGGTCCGGACAAAATCTTGTCTACAGACGGACGGACAGACAGACGGACATGGTGATTCCAATATACCCCCCTAAACTTCGTTTGCAGGGGTATAATAAATAATGTTGCGTAGGTTCGAGTCTCAAAGTTTTTCCTATTTATGCTTTTTAATTTTTTTCTCTCTGTGTACCTTTCCTATATTGTTTTTCTTTATAATATAAATAATGTAAGAGATATTTAATGCAACATTACACCATGAAAGAATCTCGGGAAAAAATATAGTCCTAAACTATTCTAATGAACCCAAGTCATAGCTGCTAGTTTGTCTTATTATATAGATTTTCTAAATATTGTAGTGAACAAGTAAAATGATTATCATGTAACAAACTTGCAACCATGAAAATATAACACTGGTCCACAAATCATTACATACATGTAGTTAGCTGCAGATCTGTAGCTCTCCGAAAAAATATATATTGATAGACAGGAGAGCTACAGTGCCACCCTTGAAAAAACTGTATATTTATTGCGCACAAAAAAATGCGCTCGGTTCTCGATTTATTTTTCCATGTTTTTAAAACTGTGGTTCTTGAGAAGAAGATTTTTAAAGATTTTTCCTATATATTCCTACGTAAAACTTTGATCAGCCATTTTGGCCCTACCCTACCCAAGGGGGTCATGAATTGAACAAACTTGAATCTACACTACCTGAGGATGATTTCACTTGAGTTTCATCTTTCCTGGCACAGTGGTTCTTGAGAAGAAAATTTTTAAAGATTTTTCCAATATATTCGTATGTAAAACTTTGATCGGCCATTTTGGCCCCACCCTACCCCGGGGGGTCATGATTTGAACAAACTTGAGTCTATACTACCTAAGGATGATTCTATGTGAGTTTCATCTTTTCTGGCCCAGTGGTTCTTGAGAAGAAGATTTTTAAAGATTTTTCCTATATTTTCCTATGTAAAACTTTGATCGGCCATTTTGGCCCCACCCTACCCCGGGGGGTCATGATTTGAACAAACTTGAAACTATACTACCTGAGGATGATTCTACATGAGTTTCATCTTTCCTGGCCCAGTGGTTCTTGAGAAGAAGATTTTTAAAGATTTTTCCTATTAATTACTATATTAAACTCTGATCGGCCATTCTGGCCCCACCCTACCCCTGGGGGGTCATGATTTGAACAAACTTGAATCTATACTACCTGAGGATGATTCTACATGAGTTTCATCTTTCCTGGCTCAGTGGTTCTTGAGAAGAAAATTTTTAAAGATTTTTCCTATATATTCCTATGTAAAACTATGATCGGCCATTTTGGCCCCACCCTACCCTGGGGGGTCATGATTTGTACAAACTTGAAACTATACTACCTGAGGATGATTCCACGTGAGTTTCATCTTTCCTGGCTCAGTGGTTCGTGAGAAGAAGATTTTTAAAGATTTTTCCTATATATTCCTATGTAAAACTTTGATCGGCCATTTTGGCCCCACCCTACCCTGAGGGTCATAATTTGAACAAACTTGAATCTACACTACCTGAGGATGATTCCACATGAGTTTCATCTTTCCTGGCCCAGTGGTTCTTGAGAAGAAGATTTTTAAAAAATGCCATTAATTTTTCTCTTATTCATTATTATCTCCCCTTGGAAGAGAGCGTGGCCCTTCATTTGAACAAACTTGAATCCCCTTTACCAAAGAATACTTTGTAGCAAGTTTGGTTGAAATTGGCCCAGTGGTTCTTGAGAAGAAGATAAAAATGTGGAAAGTTTACAACAACAACAACGACGACAACGACGACGACGACGACAACGATGACAGACAACAGACAAATTTTGATCAGAAAAGCTCACTTGAGCCTTTGGCTCAGGTGAGCTAAAAAGCTTCTCGTATGATTCGAACCCTCTCCATAGCGCAGGATATGGTCCAAGACCAACTGCTTTAACCACTACGCTACGAAGTATATGCATTATCGATGTCTGTCAGTGTGATTTAAATGAACGAGTTTGTTGAAGCGTACATTTTTTTCCAGAAATTTTCAATTTTCATATAGAATGGGTTCAGATTCCATTTTTTGGACGAATGAAATAGATTTCGCATTTTACGTTTCCATCATTTTTAAAGCCTTAATGAAGATTGGAGACAAGACCCATTCATGTTCAAAATTCATTGTTTATAGCTATAATAAACACATTTTCCACTAAATATGCTTAACTGTCAACTTTGAAATAAAGATTATCAAATTATAAGTCGCTCAGTAAAATAAAATGATAAAATTTTTTGAAGATGACATTACTGAGAACATGATCTTAGAAAATATAACTCTTCTGTGAATTTTGAAAATTGAGAAATATTTTGTCTCAGAGCGGGGGATTGTCAACGCCTTATATGCCCTCATTCTTTCGATGTAATTAAAAGTAATGTGTAATTGGCCAAATTTTCAATTACAAGTAACACTAATTTAATTAATTACTTTCCAAAAAGGCATGTAATTCACAATAACTTTTCAAATACATTCAATTACACTGATTTTGAATAAATTTGAAAAATCCTCCACTCCCCCACCATCTCATATTCTGATAGTAGAATTTCTTAAAAAGAATTTTAATATAGTTATATTTCCCTTTAAAGTTTATTGCTAATTAAACATTGTCCTATTTTATTTTCTTAAAAACTTTTAAATCAAATTAATCTTCGTAAAGTGAAGAAATAAAATTTATATTTTGATTTTTTAATTAATTAATCCATTTCAAAATAAGTAGTCCAATGACTTCTAATCCTCTTCTTTGCAATATCTTCAGCTTGTGTTAGAAGTTAATATCAGATGCTAATTAGTGCCCTGGGGTCATGTACATATTCCTTAATTATAGATATTTTTCACACATTTTGACCTTGTCACTTGGTATTTTTATACACACACACCTTTGACTTTAAATTGTAGTTTGGCACAGAATAGGTCAAATACCAACATTTTGAGAATATCTTAATATGTTGTTGAAATGAGGAAGTATTAATGCAAAAGGCATCAATTGTACTTTCAACATGAATTTAATCAAATGTTTCATGATTCCAAATTCTTAGCATATAAATTAAGGTAAAACCATGAGTAAACTTTCTACTGGTCAGTATCTATGTATTCCTGTCACAAATACCCCAGTGAACAGAATCTTCAGTGTGGCAGGAAAATCTTCAAATCTAATAGATGTAGGTTAGGAGACACAGTAATTGAAAATTGTATGAACATTTTAAAAATATTATTGTAAAAATATGTTGTAAAATAATCTTATACAAGAGGCCAAAGGGCCTTGAATCGCTCTTCTGATAAATTGTACAGTCTATCACTTCTATTTGAAGCCTCTAACTCTAAGTATCCTAAGATGCATGAACTGACAAAGTTTGATGATTCTTGGCCAGTTAGGACTGAAGATATTTCTGAAATCAGTATAGCTATAAAATACCATAATAGGTCACGGTGACCTCCTTTTTGCTTTGAAACTTTCTGAGGACTCAAGATGCATTAATTGACTGATGGTTCTAAGCCAATAAGTACCTCATATATTCAAAAGTAGGTCACTATGACCTTCTTATACTACACAGCAAACCATGAAATTCAATTATATAATTTTTTATGCATCTCTTTATCCATAAACACTTACTTTTAACCAATTTTTTTTAATTAAAGCTAAACATGAACAGAATCTTCTTCTGATGGATGATAATTAAAAACACAGACATTGCTTATTCAGAGACACAGGTAGATGGTAATATACTATCTGCTTGACTTTGGGCACTGGAATACATTGTATGAAGTGAAATGGACTATTAATAGTACTGCAAAGACTTCAGGAAACAAACCTCCAAGGTCAATGTGTTTACAAGGTTCTCCAGTTAACAGGGCCAGTGACTCTACAACCAGGCCAGAATATAAAGCCTTGTATCCTCCATGAAGTTTGGCTGCCGCCTTCTCCAGCAGCATCACCCACAGTTGTTTATTATGAGGCTGTAAATAAGAAGAAAATAAGTTGACAACCTTTACATATTCATATACTACAATGAAGTTGCATTTTTCAAAGTACATGTAAATACAGCACCAAAAATTTAACACTCATGACATAATTCAGACTTTGCAAAATTATACTTAAAAATTGTGATATAGTAATGATACTAAAACAGATAAGATTTACAGTAATGTTAAATGTTTAATGTTACACAAACATACTCTTGCATATTTGAGATTTCCATATTCATCACAGGGGAACCGGTCATCCACGATGACTGTTTTCCAGTTGCCGTCCTTGCACAGTCGGACCTGGTATAAGCCTTCTGGACAGTAGCTCTCCGTGATCAGAATTTCTCTTAGAAGATCTTCTCTCTGGGCTAACAAACTGACTGAACACAGGAACCTACAAGATACGGAATTCATTATATATAGACGAAGCAGAACTTCTCTCTGGTGATTCAAAACTGATAGTCTTAATAAGTGTTCGTTAGAATGATAATTTTGTTCCCAGAACTGTTCCAAAATGTTTTCTTGTTCAATATCTGGAGGCTTCAGGTACTGTGGAATCACTTATTTTCGTAAGGGGTTAATTCTTGTGTTTTTTGAGGCATGGAGAGATCCAACAATTCAAGACCACCGCAAAATATATAATTTCATAAGAAATCAAATCCCCATAAACCAATATTTTTTCCTCAAACCTCGAAAATTTGACCTCACTATAATATGTGATTTTACAGTATACTTTGAAAAATAAGCTAACATCAATGATTAAGAGGCTTGATATAAGGAAAGAAAAAGTGAGCAAGTTCACATATCCCACACTCCTCAAAAAGTCGAAGTGCTGAAATTCCCAGAAAAAAGAAAGGAATTGGAATTTCTTAGTATTACAGTGTATGCACATCTACACATTGTGTCCTAAATATCTGCAAAGTTTGACCAAAGTTTGACCAAATTGTGTGCAGCGGTTTATGAGGAGTTGCGCTGACAAACTGTTCATCTCTATATTCAAGATATAGCCAACAAGAGGCCCAAGGGCCTTGAATTGCTCTTCTGATAAATTGTACAGTCTATCACTTCTATTTGAAGCCTCTAACTCTAAGTATCCTAAGATGCATGAACTGACAAAGTTTGATGATTCTTGGCCAGTTAGGACTGAAGATATTTCTGAAATCAGTATAGCTATAAAATACCATAATAGGTCACGGTGACCTCCTTTTTGCTTTGAAACTTTCTGAGGACTCAAGATGCATTAATTGACTGATGGTTCTAAGCCAATAAGTACCTCATATATTCAAAAGTAGGTCACTATGACCTTCTTAAGGTTGACATTCTCTGAACACCCAAGTTGCATCAACTATCAGAGTTTGATGATTCTAAGCCAATAAGTACCTAAGATATTTAAATATAGCCAAAAAAAGTCAAAACTAGGTCACAGTGACCTACTTTTTGGTCGACATGTTCCGAAAACCTAAGTTGCATCAACTGACAAAGTTTGATGATTCTAAGCCAATACATACCTGAGATATTCCAAAGTAGGTCATTTCGACCTGCTGTTTGGTCAACATTCTCCGAAAACCCAACATATGCCTCAAACTGACAATGTTTGATGTTTCTAAGCCAAAAAGTACCTACAATACTTAAATATAGCCATAATATTCAAAACTAGGTCACAGTGACCTAATTTTTGGTCGACATGTTCCGATAATCAAAGTTGCATCAACTGACAAAATTTGATGATTTTAAGCCAAAAAGTACCTAAGATATTGAAATATAGCCATAAAATGTCAAAACTAGGTCACAGTGACCTACTTTTTGCTCGACATTCTCCGAAAACCCAAGTTGCATCAACTGACAAAGTTTGATGATTCTAAGCCAAAAAGTACCTAAGATACTGAAATATAGCCAGAAAATGTCAAAACTAGGTCACAGTGACCTACTTTTTGGTCGACATTCTCCGAAAACCCAAGTTGTATCAACTGACAAAGTTTGATGATTCTAAGCCAAAAAGTACCTAAGATACATAAATATAGCCATAAAATGTCAAAAGTAGGTCACCGTGACCTATTTTTTGGTTGACATTTTTCGAAGACCCAAGATGCATCAACTGACAAAGTTTGATGATTATGGGTCTGAAAGTATTCAAAATATGCCTTTTAAATAATTTGAAAATCAAATGCCTGCAAAATACAAAAAGTAGGTCACAGTGACCTACTTTTTCATAAATATGTTGTAAGGCCCCAAGATGCATCAACTTACAAGATTTGGTGATTCTAAACCTCTCAGTATCTGAAATAATGGGAATAAATGTTTTACAAAAGATGAGCCATAAAATTCAAAAAGTAGGTCACAGTGACCTACTTTTAAGTTGACCTTGTTCAAGGACCCAAGATGCATCAACTGACAAAGTTTGATGATCATAGGCCTTAAAGTAACCAAAATATTCCTCCAAATCAATTTGAAAACAAAAGCCCCGTAAAATCTAAAAAGTAGGTCACCATGACCTACTTTATGTTAACATGATGTGAAGTCCTAAGATGCATCAACTTACAAGATTTGATGATCCTAGTCTTTATAGTAAGCAAAATATCACCGTTTTTTTGAATTGTAAATTTTGGTTAACTTTGAAGTGACCTTGAGACCATGCCCTTTGCCCCAGGGTCATGCCTTGAACAATTTGTAATCTTCAACATATCCTGACCCTTGTATGTAAGTTTGGTGAAAATCTGCCCGGTGGTTCTGGAGAAAAAGATTTTTTAGCAACCAGTACTTTTGGTTTTATTTTCCTGATTATTTCCCCTTGTTTAAAGGTCACAACCCTAGTTTTAGTATAAAAGGTAGCCCTTGGGCCAAGGATACCCTTTGAAAAATTTGACAATGATTGGCCAAGGGGTTCTTGAGTTATGGCCCATATTCTAAAAAGTTAACGCACACCGCACGACGCACACAGCACAAATGGCCATAGCATTAGCTCTTTGAGCCTTTGGCTCAGAAGAGCTAATAAATATAAAAGAATTAGGAATGTACATTACTATTTCTGTTATAATTTATACATGTTTTCTTTAATGTAATGTGTTATTTAATTAATAACATTTGGAAAGTAATTGCAATTTAATTAATTACATATCAAAATCCATGAAATAGTAATGGTAATTTAATTGAAGGTTTTGGGAAAGTTATTGTAATTAAATTTATTACTTTCCTAGATAATTGACCCCATCCCTGATCTATAGAAACAGGTGATTTCTTTTTAAATACTTGAGTCGGTCGTGTCGTTGGTAAGGCATATGAATAAAATTACATTTTTACCTACTAATTTTAACTTGTCAAAATTTAAATAAAATATGTACAAGTAAACGAATAGCAGTTTTACTAACCGACACTCACATCTTTCAACAGTTAACTGGTTTACCAGGTACTCATTGACAACACATATATGTATGTTCCAAACAAGTCGAATTTTATGTGAGATGCCAATTTTGTCATTAAATATTAAAAATACAACAATAACTTAAGCGAGAAGTTTTAGTGATATGACAATAAATTTGAACAATAGTCTAAATACCTTGCCATGCCTCTTTGTGTGGAAGAAATTAGTAATGTAAGTAGGCAATTAGCTAAAAATTCTTCTTATATGGTACATTATATATATATATATTAGTTTAAAAAATGAAAAAAAATAAGTTGTTCAAAAGCTGCACTTTGTTCTCAGATTGGCACAATTTTGTTCTCAGATTGGCACAATGGTACAGAATACCTGACTGTGTCTTTGCATTCTGGATGACAAGGTCCACAGTACAAATTCCTGAAAAAAAACATGGATATATAACATTTAATTCTGTACTGTTTCTAAATCCAACATTCTCTTTTTTTAAAACTAGATCTGTCCAAAAAGAACAAATACCCCCTTCTAAGGTTTTCCAAAGAAGTTGCCAAATCACTAAATATATTATGGATCCAAGAGATATTCACAAATTGCTTCAACATTTAGAATGAAAATATAATTGATAATTATATTTTTAAAATAAATGAAAAAAAGCTGCAGCATAATAAAACATCAATGCTTAACAATTAAATTGTTGTTATTACATTTGTTGGGCATGTAGTTAGGCCTTATTTTTTTTAAAGTTGGTTTATGGATCCCCCAATTTTTTGCAACATTAGAAAAATATAAAATGAAATTTCTCTTCTTTTTACTTTCCCTTCGATCACAATTTTTCGTAAACCCAAAATAAATAAATAATTAAAACTTAGGATCCATATACCCAATTTCTAAACACAGCAGTCACAGAAGCGCTTTTTACTGCATCGTAGTAAACACTTTTAAATGTGCCTTTTAAACATTGAACATTAGAAAAAACAAGAGGCCCATGGGCCTTATAGGTCACCTAAGTATTGTGTAACAACTGTTTTAAACCAGAGGCCATGACATTCACAATTCACAATTTTGAAAGAGGCACCATTGCTTATCATAATTATAAACTTAGCATGCTTACTCTATTTACTTAATACCCAGAGGTTGATCAGAGTAACAAAGAGAAAATGCACTTCCACTTTTGCACCTCACCCCAAAGGAACCACTGATCCTGGGGCCACATATTTCAAAATTTTACAAATTTCATCATAAAATGGTTGATTAATACCAAAGAGCAGATTTCAAAGCATTAATTTATTTTCAGACTATGTAACCCCCCCCCCCCCCAGGGGGGGGGGGGCATAACAAAAACCCCCCCCCGACCCAGGGGGGGGGGGCATAACAAATAACCAATTTGATAGATGCACCTTTCTTCATCATAAATATATATACTTGGATCATTGGCATAAAACCCAGGAGCAAAGAAGAAGATTTTCAAAGAATAAATACATTTTCACTATGTAATCAAAAGAGCCCTGCCCTAACACCATAATACTGACCCTGGGGCCATGAAATTAAAAATTTTGGAAGAGACACTCTTGCTCATCATAACTATGTGCTTAGTTAGTTTATATAATACCCAGAAGCAGAGAAGACGATTTTAAAGAATAAATGCATTTTCACTATATAATCAATAGAGCCCCGCCCTAACACCAGAACCCCTGACCCTAGGGCCATAAAATTAAAAATATTGAAAGAGGCACTCTTGCTCATCATAACTATGTACTTAGTTAGTTTATTTAATACCCAGGAGCAGAGAAGAAGATTTTCAGAGAAATAATGCATTTTCACTATATAATCTATAAAGCCCCTCCCTTGCACTTAAACCCCTGACACTGGGGCCATAAAATTCAAAATTTTGGAAGAGACACTTTTGCTCATCATAATTATTTACTTAGTTTATTTAATACCCAGAAGGAGAGAAGAATATTTTTACTATACTGTTTAAGTTAATTGTAATTTTTTGACGGGCGTATCATGCTGTGGCGTTGCACTTCATTATTACTTACTTTTAATTCCTCTAATTTTGCAAAGTTGCGATTAAAACCTAGAAGAATTGCTTTATTAATCTCATTAGGCTACTTTCTATACTTTATTTTTGCGCAAATTACCGGGGGCCACTTTTTGTACACTAAGTGCAATCATTCTTTCTGCAAGTGAGCTTTTCTGATCAAAAGGAGTATTCCACTTAAGTATACTGGTAGTAGCTTGGTCCTTTTTTTCACTTTTATTTTACAGAATATACTTGAGGGTACAGAATTGTTTTTATTTTCATGATGTATAACATAGTATTTCTAATTAAAAAGTTGTGCAATTATTATTGATAACTTTGAATATCAAGAAATACAAGCCTATTTCCATTGAACACATACAAATTCCGGAACATTTACTTTAGAACAGAGTATTACATGTAAACTTCGTTATCTTGACATCTACGGGACAGTCCGAAAATGTCGAGATATCCGAGGTGTTGAGATATCAGAGTTGACACTCGACCTCCTTGATTTTACTGCATAGTAAAACCATAGACCTAAACTGAACAGACTTGTAACTACAGGTACCTGTTACCTGTAGAACATGTCTTCAATTAGATTGTAGCTCGTTTGTTTCAGCTATCCCTCTATATTTATTAGAAAATCTAAGAAGTTATTCACAAATGTTATTTATGAAATGCTTTTTTTTTATCGAAATCTTCTCATTCTACTAAAAACTGTTTTCCATCCAGCATTCGATCCGTGTGTCACTAGCTCTGTCAGAACAGGATAAACTCCAAACCGGAACAGTACAATGTCGACTTCTGAGATATGGAAAAAATTAATGCGTATATTTTTAAAATTATTTCATTTCACTTCTTTTTTATTTCATATCATATTCATAATTATATTATATTCATAATCATTCATCATTAATTTTCATTTCATTTTCAAACCAAATTTAATTGGAATTGCGCAATTAACAAACTTATTGATGTTACATATCCATCCATATTACAGCTGATGCAATAGTAGTGCATGTTGTAGATTTGATTGCATGTTGTAGATTTGATTGATTCCTGTTGAATGCATTTTTACCACAATTTCTAAGTTAATTTGATTTCAATGTGTATATTGTTCATTGTTATTCAGTTACTTTTCTTTTTATAAAATGTTTTAAGTTTTGTCAGATTTCGACATAAATAAACGTTTTACATTTACGCAGAATCGAGAAGACTTATCAATGATATTACCCAAGCTGAACATTAAACAATTAACGTATTAGAGACGCCGAGGGGATTTGGGATTCCTATACAAACATATTTCTACAGAGCAGTATATAGTCAAAACATGGGTATGAAAGGTGTGAATTTCTGACGACGTCGACATACACAGAGTCGTCTGTGTGTGACGAGCAACCAGCTGACAAACAATAAGATTAAGCAGAGCAGTAAATTGCCCCGATGTCGACATATACCAGGTAAATTTTGCTCTTGAGACTGTGAAATACGTCGAGATAAGTGGGGTAGTCAACATTACCGAGGTCGACATATCAGAGGTTTTGCAAATCATGTATATAGTAAATAATGCTGGGACCGCGGACGGACGTCGACATATCCCAGGTTGTGGACATATCCGATGTCGAGATACCAAAGTTTACCTGTACTTCTTTATTGCATGAAAAAGGGCGGAGACATTTAAATAAGGTACTATATAAAGAAAGACATTGTGAGCTGTAGCGTGAGATAAGACAAATATTATAATGTTAATGCTCGTTTTTTAATTTCGAATATTCGTATTCTTCCTAATATAATAATTATTCCAACTAAAAAAATCTAATGATTTTTAGAAACAGTATTCAAATTAACGGCTGTTCGGTAAGTGTTCAATATCGCATCATTCCAATGACCCTACCTAGTGTTATGATTGCTTATTTAGGTTTAAATGGGTCTAATACGTACTAAATTGTTTAAAAATAATTTATTTTTGTGTAAAATATAAACACATCTTATCTAGATCCCACTTCCTTACTTTATTTTCACTCTGAGAATTTGATCGGACGACATTTTTTTCTTTACAACGGGGCGTTCGATATTGAAAGCTCATATTTGGAATGTTTCAGGCATATTCATATATGTAATACAAATATTACGTAAAATTCTCTAAATTTTTGTAGTATTATATAAGTGACTATTTGTTAGCTTTATGATAAAATTTAAAACTGAATCCAGTTGATGCTTTAAATAAAATCCAATCATGAAATAAGAACTGAACTGTTACTCACTGAAAGTTTGATCAACTTGAACTTCCTTTGCAACACCCTCTCCATGGCGACCTTTTGGATAGGAATGACTGTAATGCTTCTCCCCCTCCCTTGTTCTGCTTTGTGACCTACTTACATTTTCATTGAAATGTAGAGCTGCTAGGTATATCCTGTTAAGAAAATTCATAATATAAGAATATAATAGGGTCAAAAAGTTATCAACCCTTGAAGTAAAAATCAATGCTCAATATGTTAAATACTTTTAACATTCTATTTTGAATATCTTCTAATAATTCATATAATATATTACTGAGCTTGCATCTGTTTATAAAAGAATTGTACAGCGTTTGGTGCAATAGAGCACACTTCTTTATGAAAAGCCTCTAAGCACAAGGTTTGGCAGACCTACATTTGATAGTATCTTAATATCTGTCAGCAGCATCCTTCCCCTAACAACTTCGTAGCGTAGTGGTAAACGCGGTGAATCTTGCCACAAACCCTGCGATATGGAGAGAGTTCGAATCATACGTGAAGCTTTTTCTTTCTTTGTTTTCACATCTCTTAAATGACACGAGTTAAAAAAAATTATTAATAAAATATTAAAACAATGAAATACAGAATTAAATTTTGAAAAATATAGCTTTCATGAACTTTTAGAATTGATAAATGTCTTTTCTCAGAGCAGGGGATTGTCCTCACCTTGTACGCGTCCATTTTAAGTCGAAAAAGTATACTTTTTTGTGACCTTTTCTTGTAATTTTTTTTGGTACTTAATTTGAGCGATTTCGCAATCTAGCTCCACAGGCAGACCAGAATCCAACCAAGTGTCCCCCATTACACCAAGTTTTATGGGATTTCAAGACGTTGTGAATGAACTTTGGGATAGAGCTATTGGTGACAAGACCAGATGTCAATACCAGATTGGCTTCCAGAATTTCCTTAGATTTGTATCGTTGTTGAACTTAAACTTCAGTAACGGCCTACCTATTGTTTGTGAAAAAATTGTTTATACAATATATTACTTACTGTTACTCTGAGCTGCAACTAAGTTATCCAACTATCAAACTGTATTTAAGTGGTATACGATACATGTATCTTCGAATAAGCGGTTTTAACCCCCTAGAAAGTAATGGAAAACCATTACAAGGTTTACAAACCATTTTGTCTGGAATTAAGAAATCACTTTGCATTGCAGGAGCATCAGCATAATTGAACAAAGGTTGCCGAATATCTCAGCCAGACATAGAGGAGATATCTGTGATAATTTTATAATTCCATGTCATTAATTTAAATGTATTGTTTCATATTCAACAAATTATTGCTCAAAAGCATAAGCGCTATGGTAAAACATTCAGCAGTTTACACTCCAAGATGGGGACAAGGGAACTTGGTGGGAAACTGATTTAACAAGTGAATATCATTATTATAAAAATCGAATGCAGGTCACACTAGCACAGTAGGATTTTTAGTTGTGTTTATCCATTTCCATTAATTCATTGTCTACAAGAATTAATTTCTTTTTGAATGTTTTTTTTTAACTTAATCATTACCTCTCTGTCCATGCTTGTTTATAATATGTCCCAAATAAATGGGAACAAAAGTTGAGATAAAGACTGCCACTAATTAACTTTAAGAAATACTCTCAAATAAAATGCACCTGAAAATTTAATTGGTGGTCAGTTAACTATTACACAGTTAATTATAAAAATTTGTAATGACATATGTTTATAATGCATCGTACTTCATCAATGTGTAAAATAAAACATTTATCAGATAGTCAAAAATTTGACAAGAAAAACAGGGAGTTCACAGAAATTTTATTTCTGCAATAAATATTGAGCTTTGTTGATTATATTTAAAGGCATAAGACGGTCTGTTCCCGTTTTGCACACTTTTGAATTACAGGTAATTAAAAAAAAAATGCGTGTAAAACGGAAATTTGACCATGTAAGATAATTACTTAATTGCTATAGTCTATACCATACTCACTAAGTATATGAAATCATGGATGACTCGATCGTCACTTCGATCTTATAATTATTTGATGATCTTAACATCTTCTTGGCTTGGGCTTTTTTTTTCAAATTAATTTTTATATTTCACACTTATGAGGAGCCTTACCTGGATAGTAAAAAGTGATCTGGGCGAGTAAAATTTTCCAATTGCCTGACTAAATTAGTGCCTAAAAAGCTTCTTGTGCACAGTTTTAAAGTATGGCTTTACACTAGTAGCCAAGTGGGGAGTAATACGTTATTATATTTTTAATTTCTAATATAAAAAACTTTCAAACATTTTTTGAATTATTTCGACCGTGCTACCGGCCTTCATCAGTCGTGTTTATCTGAATGCATAGCAACTCAACAATGAACACAAAAATTGAGAGGCAACGTCATGCAATGAAATTGCGCCAAAACATCTGCAAATATTTCGAGAGCAAAAATTGTACTTGTGTAATCACAATTTTTATCATACAAAATAAAATACTAACATACGGGGTATATTAAAAAGATTTCTTAAGAGGGTGTTGCAGAAACTCGCAATTATTACCGACATTTAAATACCTGTGTTATGTCTAAATATAGATAGTTACGTACATGTAGAGGACAGTCACTTTGTTTACGTCGGGTATTTCCTGCTTTACTTAGAAAAAAAACACTTGAAGTTCACATTTTAGGTTTATATCATGAATCGTTTTCTCTCACATACGAACCGATTGGAAACCTTTCTAGTGAACGTTAACCTTCTTATTTCCTTAATTTTTTTTAAATGTATATCACTATCGCCATTTTGCACGTGACGAGGAACTTGGCTTAGAACAATAAAAACCACAATGATTAGTGCACATTTCACAAGATATACTGTAGACATCGTGCGAATTTTTTTTTTTTATAAAATAAAATGTCCCATATTCACACTGTTAGTGCTACATCCAAGACATTCCATTTGTTTCAATTCAAATCTTGGCTACTAATATCAGAACAAAAACGAATCAAAAAGGGGTAAACTACTGTATGTAAAAATAAGTTATTTAAATACCAGGTAATACTTTATTTTCCAAGAAAAACTAAACTAGTGCTAATTGTAACGGGGACCGTTACAGATGTTCCCCAAATCCCTTTTTGTGTCTAATTCCTGTAAGACATTTTTAAGAATATGATCAGTATCGAAGGATTTCATCAAAGAATCATAAAAGCTACAATGATATCAACTAAATGTCATTTAACGCATTGTATGCACACGCACGTGCATGCACATGCAAGATGATCATGGCATGTTGTCAAAACAATTAACATATCTAGATATCGTGAGAATAAATAAAAAAAATTCTTTACAAAAACATTTTACTGTTTAAAAAAAATTGCTATTCTGCGTATTTCGCACGCACACGTGCATGAATGCATGTTCATGCATTTATTTTGGTAGTACCATTATATAGGAATCCATTATACCTATTCATATTCTAAATGTTATCCCGTTTCGTTGAAAAATAAGAAAGTTATAGACATTTAAAGTTTCAGCCAATCAGATTGCAGCACACATGCATGCGCATGCTTTTCATGATACTTCTAATATACCATGCTGTAGATCTTTATAATGTATAACCATGTTCAAAATTTCAAAGGATTTTGTCGAAAAACAAAAAAGATATGTCGTCTTGTCTATACTACTAATATATCCTTACCTTATGACTTTCAAAACATACGGCTAAATCCATTATATTGGTCATTTCATGTGTTGCACGTGCGCGCTCTTGCAAGCCAGAACCCCTGACCCTGAGGCCATAAAATTCACAATTTTAGAAGAAGCACTATTGCTCAATATGTACTTAGTTAGTTTATTTAATACTCAGGAGCAGAGAAGAAGATTTTCAAAGAATTAATGCATTTTCACTACATAATCAAAGTAGCCCCGCCCTAGCACTAGAGCCCCTGACCCTGGGGCCATGAATTCTCAATGCTGATAACAATCATGCCAACAGTTTGACTGCTTGATGTCCAGGAGTAAAGAAGAAGAGTTTTAAAGATTGCACTAATTTTAGTGGTTTATGGCCCCACCCTCCAGGGGGGGCAGGATCCATGAAATTCATATTTTGTTCCCCTTCACCCATAGATGCAATATGCCAAAATTGGTTGAAATTGGTTCAGCGGTTTCAGAGAAGAAGCTGAAAATGTTCAAAGGGATCTGATTTCACCCAGCTTGCTGAACCATACACGGAAAGGCTCGTTCTCCGTTTCAGTTTCACCCCTGAAAATATTGACATATACTAAAATTCAGATTCTTTAAAAAGATATTTGATTTCTCTTTTTGTTAAGTGGTAATAATATATGTCTCCATAAATTGATAAGTTTGAAAAGTTGAAATTTAACCATACCAATGCAATACAGTATGGGCCTCATCCACAACAAATAATTTGAAGCGTTTACTGTCAGCCAGCATGTCTCTCAATTTACTCACAGACAAAATGGATTCGGGTGAAGCAAATAGGAATTGAAAATTGCCGTTTATAATATCATCATCTTCGCTACAATCTCTACCAATGTACGTGGCTGTAAAATTACATGATTTCAAGTATTCACACTGTTCTTTCCTTATCGAAATCAATGGCGACAACACTCTGCACCCATTTTTTTTCCGTCCACATTGGCTGAAAACCTTGATAACAAATGTTTTTACCTCAACCAGTTTTGATGGAAAGAAAAGAATCCCGGCCTTTCAATAGCTGAGCGATTGTTTCCTCTTGAAAAGGTTTCAACGTCTTTAAATTGAATTTTTCCCTCACCACGGAAAATTTGTCCTCAATGTTTGTGTTATTGCCGAAACGTTATACGTAACGTAAACTCTGATTGGTTGGCAAGAGCATTGAGACTCTGAAATGCGGCCAATCAAATGATGCGTGCATATGTAATTACATACGACGATATTTCGGCGAGCTTGCCCACGGGTGAAGTAAAAGACGAGATCACCCGTGTGTATCCGACGATGGTGGCCAAGGTTCACTGAACCATTTTCCATCGTAGTGTTCTCCAAAACCTGAATTCGAAGCAGCGTCATTGTAAAGATGAAGGTCTGCATTGGAAGTAAGATAGGGCTCATAGAAAAGTGAAACTCCATTCTAGTCTGATAAAAAAAATGTAAGCTACATTTTAAAGTCATTTATGCACTCTTGCTTTAAGTGAACATAATAGGGCAACTCCTTCACTGTAGTGGATGGACTTATAAGATAACTTGCAAATGCTCCTCCTGGTGAAATCACTCTAGTTGCAAAATTAAAATGCCCCAACAATTGTAAAAGTTCCAATTTTGTGTATGACCTTTTCATGAATAAATTTTGCAATGCACTGTAATTTGTCTTCTGTTAAGATAGCTTACATTTTCTCTGTATCCAATATAATACTTAGATAAGTAAGGCGAGTCGATGGACCTTAAGACTTTTTCTTCGATAATGGAATTCCAAGCCTCTTGAAATTCATTTTTAATATCTACTTTTTTATATCAACATAGTTCTTTCGCCATAACCTGAGGGCCTCTCAATTGTAAGTAAATCATCCAACAAATGCAAAATTGTATAGATCCCATAATTGTGCCGTGCAATCCAACACACTGTTTGAAAAAGGTTATCAAAAATCCTTGGGCTTGATAGAGGAAAGTAAGCATTTTTCTTTGTCAATTAAACTGTTGATGCTTTCGTGATTTGGGTCATTGTGAGGTGAAGATAAATAAGCCTTTTCTTTCCTGAGTATTTCTCAACTGTATTCCCACTGGACTAATTCTATGTAACGTCAATAGAGAGGATGTAAAAGGGCCTATGACAAAACCTTTCTCCACTTCAGCCTTTTTGAGACTATCAACAGTCTGGGGTTCTTCACGAGATGATTTTAGATTCCAACATTCTTTACTGATACAAATTCTCTTCATTAACTAATTCTATGTAACGTCAATAGAGAGGATGTAAAAGGGCCTATGACAAAACCTTTCTCCACTTCAGCCTTTTTGAGACTATCAACAGTCTGGGGTTCTTCACGAGATGATTTTAGATTCCAACATTCTTTACTGATACAAATTCTCTTCATTTATCAGAATGTCAAAACCCTTAGTTAGACTGTCTATCAAATAATGTACAAAAGTTTTATCCGGATGTTCGTGTAATTCACTACCTAAACGATGAATATTTATCGGTGTATCCCTGCATGTCAACATCTCTTTCTATTTTTCTTTGAACTTTCTGTTCTTTTACATTACACATCAGTGTGCTATGTACTGTCAAACCACATCTTTCGCATTTCATTACACTCGATCCTTCAAATACTCATTAATATGTCAGGGTCCCCCCAATGCCCAATCTACTTTAATGTGATACTGTAAGAGAGCTGTTGAGGCTTTGGCAGAAAACAATTTATGATACTCGTACAATTGTTTCCCCCACGTGGAATACACATCAATGATAAGGGATAGATACCCATCCATTTCTTTATTTCTTAGGGGAAAAGTTTCCACCGTAATAGATTTGTAGATGGTAAAAGCCTTCTCAAATTCCCCGATTGATGAAGTTCTATTTACTAGGCGTTCGTCTTTCTCTTCATCTTTCTTTGATTTCGGGACTATATGGTTTGATAATAGGAGTTTACACATGTTAACATCCTTACCCGATATTATTTCTTTCCGTATAGTCGGTGATACAGCCACGACATGTTGTAAGTCGGATGATGGTACGCCACTCGCACTCGTCTCCTTCATGGAACTTCTGAACAAATTCGGGTGCATTTGGGTAGCCGTTAATTGATCCGGTGATCCAGCTGCGGAAGGCGCACTGCTTCGGTTTTCTTAGAATTTACGTAAAGACTAATCCTCTTTTTTGTCTTTGGTCGTCTGTTAAATTAATTTTACTGTTTCCTTAAAAGCTACGGCAGTTGCCATCAACACCGAAATTTCATTTTTCCATTTCTCTGCGAGCTCTCCGGAACTGCGATCTTAGGTCTCCTTGGTGCATGCGCATTTCCGTCAATGTATGGCGAAGCTCTGTCATGGTTTAGTACCGATGTTTCAGCATAAGGTGAAGTGGATACTTCGTCTACACGTTCTGTGACATTAGAGGAATGCTGTACCACGTTTCTATCTTCAGTCCTCACCGCGCTCGGTATATTCTGAGTCAAGTGACTATTTACCGTTTCCCCATCGGTACCAGACACAGGCCTTTATATTGCTTAAAAAAAAATGAGGTGTTGAAAAAAAAATAAAGGTATGGAACTCTTTTTATGGGGTACCTACTTTCGCCAATAAATTTTTTTTAAATCAAATACCTTTGCTATAAATACAAACCAGTAGAGCTTCAGTCTCGACAGAGACTTCTGGTCAATTCATCAACCGTCTAATTGTTGAGATCGTCCACGTCTATAGCTTCTGTCCTATGAAACCTAGATCTTGATCTAGTGCGATTCATTGCGGGGTGAAAGTACAGAGGCACGGATCACTAATTCAGAAATAACAACACTAGCACGTGGTCAACACATTTAGTAAGTCCAGCAAAAGCAGTACCGGTATTTCCAGCATAATATTGAAGTATCAGAGAATGAATCAATAGCAAGTAAAAAAAATTATAGCTTTTGTAAAACTACAGAATCACGAAGCTGCTAGCCATATAGCGTCAGTATCAGAAAAAGGCTGGGTATTTTTCCCCCCGTATCTTTGGTCATCTATGAGGCGCCCGACGGAGAAATCTTCCGCTACGGGGCCTCATTGAGGACATGAATGCGTTTATTTGTTTCCCTGGTATAAACTCATTGTATTCTATATTAAACTTTGATAATTTATTTTATATTATTCAGTTAAAGTATATCAGCGAGGGAGTTAGCAAGATTCCAGTTCCTCAAGGCCAGGGATATTTCCCGAGGTGAAGCCTGAGAGAACTGGAATCTTGCTAACTCCCTCACGGATATACCAATACAAACGTAAAATTTAGAGGATTCAGAAAGTGTGATTTTAAATCATGGATAAGCTCACTGAACTAACGCACAGGGATTAGTCTATTCACATATCATACCAATCCAAAAGTAAAATCTAGAGAATTACTGAGAACCGGGAATTAGCTTTTGAAGCAGGGATTAGCTCGCTTGACAAATGCATGAAGATTAATCCATTCATAACTATTTCTAGGGAATAAGTCACATCTAATGATCTAATGTTATATATGATTAAATCAGTAGAGGTATAATATTATACATTTATTGCATGATAGTGGGGGAAAGATGAAGATATATTCAGCCAAGAAATATATTCCCCAATGGCTTTGCCCAGGGGAATATATGCTGAATATATCTTCATGTTTCCCGAACATTCATGCAATAAATTGTTTATTATACCGAAACAAGCAAAAACTTTGAAATAAACATAAACTTCAAATTTCCCTTTGACATGTACATCACTAACCATCAATTTTGTGACGTAAACCAGGCTATTGTGACGTTTACTACTCTAGGGAGTTTTCTTTAAACGAACGATAAGTGTATTGCGGGAAAACACTAAGTATCCGAAGAGGTGGAATGTGATGAAAAGCATGCCGATGACCGTGAAAAATGAAGTTTTATGGCCTGATCACGTGACAATCTAGAACCAATCAGATAACGTGTTGTGTAGAATAATTATAACGAGGTATAATAATATAATAAATATTGCATGTAGTTGAGTGTAACATTGAAAATTTTCACCCCTCGAAAACCATTGTCAACCTCGGCTGCGCCTCGGTTGACAATGGTTTTCTTGGGGTGAAAATTTTCAATGTTACACTCAACTACATGCAATATTTATTATATTATACTGAATGTTTTATACAAAGACATATTACAGTGAACCGTGCGCCCATAAATTCCGCGCAGTCGCTATTTTTTGTAATACCACCCGTCGTCAAACAATGTTGACTGTTGCTACGCAGGAGGGCGTGGCTTCATTATTCAGCGGGTAGTAGTGTTTTTTATCAAATGTTTCTCGACGAATCAGATTCAAGTAATTTACATGAAAGTATAATATTAACGTTTATATTAAGTAGAATCTTGGTTCGATGCAATAATTTCACAGAGATTGAAATAATTTCACTTTCCACAGAAACAAGTGATGGAATACCCTAGCTGGTATATCTAACGGAAACCCCTTTGAAACATGATGTATATTGATAGGTTTCCATGTGATTTTCATATTGTTTCTCATTATGTAAAACAGCATTTTCCCCCAAGTGATTCTCTAATTTGTGCATTTGTTCATTTCACCAATTTTGAATACATACGAGGGGTTATCGAAAAGTTCGTGGACTGAGGCTATAGAATTAGTATTATGTTGTCTGTGCTTTCAAAATTTATATGAAACATAAAACAACACAAAATAAAGAAATGTTGAAAATTTTAGCCTGATACGTTCATTATTTGCCATATTATTATAAAATTAAAACGACATTATATGATCACCCGGCGCTGACGTCGTTTATATTCATGACGTCCGATAACGTCATTGTTTTTACAGTCCGCTTCTTCTACCTCATACACTTTTTGATGAGATTCCCTGGAGCTGAGTAAGGACTTAAACCCGCTTTGTTTATTTGACTTTACAATGTCATGACCAGTGGCCTTCATTGAATATAATATTCCGAATGGATTAATACATGGGGAGCGATCCGCGCTTGATTGTACAGGTGTAACGTTGAATATTGACCCGAGTTGAAAATTGAACTGGGGGTCAATTTTCAATGGTGAATATTGAACCAGGGGTGTTTTTTCTCCGTTGAAAATTGAGACCAAAAGTCGTTGAATTTATACCCGGGGTCATTTTTCAACAGCTTGATATTTTTTTCTTAGTCCTGATGACCACAACAAGTTGAAAATTGACCCTGTTGAATATTGACCTCACCTCAGAGTTTGAACATTATTTGAACTTAGAGGTTGTTTTACGGGATTTATCAGTATCTCTATACTTATATTTCGGTTTCAATTTTTTCCTTTTCAAGAGTAATAGAAATAAACCTATCATCCTGTGTATACATATACATGTACATTTTGATCAGTGCACGATTTCAGTTATCGTTAAGCATGACAATGTAATTTTTTGACTGATTGATTGATTGTATATTGTTAAACGTCCCTCTTGAGAATTTTTCACTCATTTGGAGACGTCACCGTATGCCGTTGATTTTTTTTGACAATACAATCTAAAATCCATAGCATCCATAAATAACTACAAAACTATGAATAGGACATAAACAAAAATCCTGGAAATCCGGTGTGAAAGTAAGGACATCAATCAGCCAAACTTGTCTATGAAATTTATTAGGACCCTACACTCTAAACCAAACTTCTAAACCAGGCATTCCTTTCTGTTGGAAATATAAGTATTCATTAATATATATATAGGAATATAGTAAAGCGTGTTCGGCAGTTTTTGTTACGGGTACTTGCATGCCCTAAGTTCCTGCCTCATCAGGGGTCCACCTTAGCAGTGTATTCTTGTGGTAAACATGATCTAAAATTATAATATCATAATCTCTTTTGCTTTTGTCTTTGCTATAAGCTTTAATTGGTTCCGAGGTAAATATTTCTTTGCATCGTTTTGTTCCAGTATTTTAAGATGCGTTTTTTTTAGTCCGTTGACTCTCGAATTATATTTTGAAAGCATTACCAATTTATTGTGGGGTCTCAATTGGTCGTTACTTTTATCTAGGATCTCATTTCTGTCTGTTCCAATTATTCAAGTGATAATAGGATCTGTTTCTGTATCAGAGAAGCCTCTCTTTGACAAGTGTTTCTTAAAGTCTTGTAGAATAATCCTGAGAGCAGTGTCATTGGTATTTCTCACAGCATGTTTTTTGCATTTACCTTTAACGAAACCTTTGAATACCGCTGGGTTGTGATAATTTTCTCTGTGTAGATATTGGAAATTGATTGTTGGTTTTATGTAAGATCTAATATCAAGTTTGTTTGATTCTTGAAATTTTCTTCCTTTATACACTTTTGTGTCTAAAAAGTTAACTTCAACAGAGATTTCAAAGGTTAATTTTAAGTGCAGATGACAATGCATGATTGCCAAGTTCAAAGAAATCGAGAATCTCAGTCTCAGTACCATTGAAATTGATGAAACCATCATCTCTAAATCTGCCATGAAACAAGAATTTTATTAGCAAATTGAAACATCCCAAAAAGAGGAGATCACCCCCTTTCCATCCTCTTTTTAACAAAATAAATATGTAGTGTGGGGTTCGTTCTATGCCAAAAAGATCGCTAAACCTTTTTTTTTTTTAATCCGTTTTTCAAGTTGGACATTAAATATAAGTTATTAATGTTGTGCATAACTAAATAAGCATTAAAACGTACGTTCACCATGCGTTAAACTCTCACAATTTCCCAAATACTAATATTACGAATTTTAAAATAAAAAAAAAATGAATGAAAAGTTGTTAGCAAAAGCAAATATAGATACATGTAAACAAAGAACTATATGCGGTATATTGCATATACTTGCCCCCACAAAAGTCAAATTTTGAAAACTTCCTGAAATGTGCTGAATTCAATAAATTGTATGAGAAATACAAATTAACAGAACATATTATAGTTTAAAAGCAGTTTATTCACTATTTCTGTTTTTATGACGTCACAAACTAGTCCGATTTTATATCCTTTTTAAGAAAGAGGACAAAATGGACAAAATTTCAACAATTTTAGCTTTAAAATTTATAGAGCGCAAGTTTGTTCAGGAACTTACAATATTTACATATTTCATTGATATTATCATTCTATACACATTATATCAAAATATTGTTCCTGAACACACATGCGCTCGGTGACTTTTACTCAAGATATCGACGAAATATGTATATTTTTCTGTAGAATTCATTAAAAACTGAAATTTGCGTCATGTTTGTGATGTCATTATGTACATATGACGTCATTACTTATGAAAATATTCAGTGCTTTGAAGTCAGCATATACTCCCCTGTTTAAGAACTTAAGTAAATGTACACCCTTCAAACTTTGATTTGGGGGGCAAATATTGTTTATTACCGAATAAAGTCCTTTCTGAACTAAATTGTATATTGTGTAACTATGTATACTAATAGGATTTACATATACTAATGATTTACATATACTAATGATTTTTTTTAAAAATAGATATTACACGAAATATTGCGATTTTAAACTACAAAATGAACTTTAAAATCTAAGATATTTTTGTAAATATTTTATTCTAAGAATATAACTGAATTAAGTGTGTATTGATTACATTGGGGCAAATTGAAAGTACGAGGGGGATAACTGAAAAAGAAAAAAAACCAAATTTTAAAAATAATTGAAAAAAAAGAAAGAAAGAAAAAGAAAAAAAAAGAAAATTTATCTGGTGTATGTGCTAGGATCCGATTTCTTTCTCTTTTTTTTTTTATCAAGCATTACCCCTCACTCTTCTTTCTTTGACTACACTGTAACGTGCCTGTTGAAAGGGATGGGGGGGGGG